>CAUYPK010081872.1:0-12354 GCA_963574355.1 Loris lydekkerianus
TTTTGCACCTGCTCATATTCTTTCTTCTTAACAAAAATGTGAAATTCTTTTAACGGTCACCTTGACCCATATCCTCCCCCAAGGCTTAAGTTCTAGCGAGGACCTAAGCTCTAGCAAAATACTCTGTGCAGACTGTTCCTCAAGAAAAGTTCCTCAAGAAAAGATAAATCCTTCCTCAAGAAATGTAGCAGGAAATTTTCTACATTGATCTTAGATATATGCAGGTGAATGATTAAAAAACAAAACTCTTGCATATTTCTGACATTGTAAGTGTGAGGACATTGCAGGAGACACAATGACACCATGGTCTGTTTGCACTGTTTATTCTACACACTTTTGTCACTTGCCCTTTATACCTAATGCATCAATAGCTAAGAGAGCTGGCTGAGGTTCCAGATGTGGATGAATGGAAGGAGGCTTCCTTAGGCGGATGTAGAATCTCCATCTCTTTGGCACCATGCTGCAGTTAAAAGTGTTAACTGACTTACATGTTCAGAGTTATTTGTTTACTTGTTCAGAGTTAATAATTCCTTAAAAAACTATTTCATTGACTCCCTAGGGTAAATAACATAGAAGTCAGCATTGCATAGGATATTAAGCAATAGGTTATTTTTCACATTTGAGCAGCTTAATCTGCAGGGCATAGAAGATACTTCCTGAGATGTGGGGGAAGCTAGGTTTTCAGCAGTTGGTAGTCATCTGGATTAATTTAAGAGAAGAGAGAGTTTTTCTAGTTTTATGAAGCAAGGCCTAAGTTCATGATTGACTCAGTTTAATCACAGTTGGCTTTAAAGGAAAGCTGGGCTCTTCCAGATGACAGTCAGACACTCCAGCGGGGACAGTGGTGTAGGGGATGGAGCATTGCACATCTGTGCTATGAGTTCCAGCTCTGAACTTCACAGTTATTTCCCCAGATTGTTTTTTGGCAGTCATGTAGGCTGTGGGTATTAATGTAATCTGGGATTTGAAAGAAGTGACCAAACTGATTAAGAACTGAAGTGAGTTGAAAGCCCAAGCCAGGCAGAGCGGAGTGAACACAGAGCGGAGGAAGTGCAAGTCAGAAGACCAGAAGATGTGTCCTGCCTCTCCACGATGCTTCTCCACTGCCAGTGACTCAGTCTAAAGGCAGGCCCACATTTAAGGAAGCGTCAACATGGTGTGTTTCCTGTTGCAAAATCAATGGCAGCGAAGTTCTCCCGTCATGGTGGAGACATGCAGCTTCCTCTGATATTTTGATTGTATTAAAATAAAACTTCTGGAAACAAATCTATTTACCAAGTCCCTGCAGTCCTTCAGATGTGTATGATTTTTCTCTCCCTAGTTCTTTTTATTTTCCTTTTGAAAAACATTTTGTAGCTCCTTTTTCTGAGATAGAAAAAATAAATCAATGATCAACAGAAGTCCAGCACTCAGGAACAACCCAGAAATAACCCATCCACCTTTATGTATGACCGAAGAGAGTGTGTGAGGTGGGAAAAGCAGCTACTGTTTCAGGCTTCCACAGAACAAAGATAAGGAACAGTGAAGAAAACACGATCAGAAAAAGGTGAGGGAAACGCCAATTCCACAAAGAGTTGTGGAGACCCTGATGCGTATTGGGCTGCTATGCTCCCACCTGCTCTGCGTGGCCAGCTCTGTCGCCCTCCTAACCTGCTCACGCTGAGCAGATATGTGCATCCCTTTCCTCTCACACGGGATGTGGGATCGGCCACTGTGGGTGCTGGCATTGGGCTTCTTGGAGTATGAGTGACGAAAAGCTATAGTTTCAGAGGCAGGGGTGTCCAGCCTGTGGCCTGCGGGCCGCATATAGATTACTTGAGGACTGTTTTGCTTATCTGTGGTATCAGACATCGCAAAAAATATACAGACTTTTTCTTTTGCTTATCAACTTTCCTCAGTGTCTGTGTGTTTATTATGTGGCCCAAGATAACTCTTATTTCTCCAATGTGTGGCAGAAAAGGAAAAAGGCTGGACAACCCTGCTTGAGAGGACACAGCAAAATGAAGCAAACTTCTCATAGGCAATCGAGGATGCCTAGACTTGACTTGGGAGTCAGGCAGCTGGGATTCCTAATCCAGGCTCACTAGCACTGGCCTTAAACAAGTGCTTAAACTCATCTGCAGGTGTTTTCTCATCAAGGGAAAGTATAGAAATTATACCTAACACAAATATCTTCTGGCAAGAATTACACAGGTAATGTATGTAAATAACCTAGCAAGGCATCAGGGAAACAGGGGGTACTCTTTGCTGCATAATGACTCATATGTGGATTTAGGGTCTACTCAAGGCAAAGGGGGCATGTGGATTTGTGCATCACCAACTGTGAGTGATTTACAGCATCTGCCTAGAGAGTTGGGATGTGAAGCATTTTGAGAAAGGGCTCATGAAGGAATAATGTACTGACCAGGTATAGTGACTCATGCCTGTAGTCCTAGCACTTTGAGAGGCCCAGGTGAGAGGATTGCTTAAGACCAGAGTTCAAGATCAGCCTGAGCAAGAGTGAGATCCCATCTCTAACTAAAATAGAAAATTAGCTAAGCATTGTGGCAGGTGCCTATAGTCCTACCTGTCTGGGAGGCTGAGGCAGGAGGATGGCTTGAACCCAGGAGTTTGAGGTTGCTGTGAACTAGGCTGATGCCACGGCACTCTAGCTTGGGCAACAGATTAAGACTCTGTCTCAAAAAGCAAAAAGAAATATTGTGGTGATGTGAGCAATGACTGTTGTGAATGAGAAGAGAGAACGGAGCCGAATATGCCAGGCATTTACAATGTCTCAGGAAGCACCAATAAACAAATGAAAATAACACACATGTGTACTCTGCAAAACTTGCATGGCCTACTGGGTGATACATATCAATAAACCAAGTATCACAGAGGCTACACACTACTCTCTATTGCCTGAACAATCTGGGCAGATGTCTCTTGGTATGCTAATTCCACAAGGACATGCCACTGACAGCCTCCCAAAGGGATGAGTCCTAAGCTACGATAAATATCTGGCCATGGGGAAGGTGGAGGAAAGGAGCCTGGATTCCAAGATGGAACATCAACAAAGCAGAGCTGTGAAAAACCACAGCACTGAAGTTTAAGGGTGTGGGGCCTTGGAAATTTAGAACACAATATTTTCCTGGGAATTGTCTGAAGGTGAGGTAGGCAGGCTCTGGGTACACATTAGCCCTATTAAGGTACTCTACTGACTTGACTTGAGTGTCATGGGGAGGAACTTACCTAGCTCATAGCCTCAAGGAAGTCCCCATTCACGTGCATTGAAAATAATTTCTTCGACAAATTGTTACTTAAAAACGGATGAGATGCTATTCATTTTTATGAGCAGCTTCATCCTCCTGCCATGATCTCTGCTACCTCAACAATGGAATAGATCTTCAAGATGGAATAAAATTGTGGGTATTTATAGTTTATTGTTCTGAGAGAGTGTCATCATCATATCCTCATTAGCAGAGGCAAAAACCGTAATGGGAAGCAGGGTTTCTAAGTGGACCGCGTTTGTTCATGTATTTCCCGTGGTCTGTGATATGTCCTTGCTTCTTCCCTAATTATTTTCCAAAGCCCCTGAGAAGCCTGTATACATTTCCTCTGAAAAAATGAATCACCTTCTTCTGGGTACCCAAAGCACACTGCTTATATATTTGGCATGGACTTTACTCTGTTCATCCAGAATCTTGTTTTTTTGTTTTGTTTTGTTTTGTTTTTTTTCACTGAAAGCCCTGGAAGATGTCATCTCTGCTCTGTAAACTTCTGAAAGACAAAGACAGAGCAAATTTATCACTGTACCTTTCAAACATTCGTCCCTGTTCTCTGCACAGAAGGTTCTCAATAAATATGTGTTTTTAATAATGATTATTTGACATTTCAGTTACAATCATAATTATAATGGTGTCGGTCACCTATTCAGTTTGCACTGTGGTTCATGAAGCTGTGTTTCTAAATACTTGACAAAGTATCAAGTTATTTGCATTTCAAAAATAGATGCAGGTAAGAGGTCACAATGTGCTTAAATAAAATTTATCTGGTTTGTAAAAATGAAATATAAAGCAACTATGACTTTGACTTTGGTTACCACTGTGGCATATTCATACATTAAAGCCAACTAACCACCAGCAGACACATTGAGATCGTCAGTTCTTAGGGTAAAAATTTTGTTTTTATAACAAAAAGTGTATTCTGAATTGGCATCAAAGAATAGCAGTGTCTTATGTTAACCATATGGTAGGGTATTATTAAATATAGGGGAACATGCTAGGTTGAGTGGGGATTACAGGGCCAATGGAGGGAATGGTGCCTAATGGGAATTAGTAATAATTATCTGGCAAGTCCAGGAAGGCCTACCAGAAGAGAAAGTCATAATGACTGTGGTCCAAAGAAAGGGGAGGTGCTATTTCAAAAAGAGAAGCAACTCTTAATTTCTTTTGTGGCTTTATGATAAGGGTAGGAAGGAAGCATGGAAGACAGTGACATTGCAGGGAACAGGGAGGATGGCATGGATGGCAGTCACCTCTGGTTCTGGGGAGGCTGTAGATACTGGCCATCCCTCAGATCATACAGGATGGTGAGGCCAACACACGGTTTGATCTTTATTCTCATGGATGAGGTCCATTCAAAGATCTGATTTCACACAACAACACATTTGGCATTATGTGAACGGCAACATGATTTCATTGCAGGTTATTTTGTCATGTTACAAATTCACATTGAAGTAACAAGAAAGTTGGATTGTCTGTCCCGGAGTTTAATATTTCCAGGTATGCTCCTGGGTGTGGGGTTTAGGGAAAGGCGCTAAGCAAGCAATTTTAACATTCTCTGACAACAATTCTCATGGAATTAATGTTACTGTGCGTTGACATAAATGCTAAGCCGCTTCATGAGACACCACAGAGAAGCAGAAGATGTCAAGTCACTCAGGAGCTGACTTTGTTCTGATGATCCTTAATTTCCAAGCAAGCTTTAATTTTTCTCCCAGAAGCTAATTCTGTTTCATATCTCAGATTCTCAGATTGTCCCGTGATTGTTGTGCTCACACTTTTAGATCACCAGCAATTCTTTGTCACCATGGTCACATTTTCCATCACTTGGCAAAGTATTTCTTTCCTGAGTGGTAAGATACATCTCAAGATCACAAATTACTGAAGTTCTAAAGCCCATGATGTTTACTCTGGAAACCTTTTATTCCATTTCCTTCTGCCCCCAGCTTTTGTTTCTTCCTTGCCCCAATTTTACTCTCGGGGTACCATGTAGAATTAGTTAACTAGACTTTGATAGGAGTTTGACACCATGATCCTTTAGATATGGAAATAATTTCAAAGGCATCCTAGTCCAATTTTCATATTTTAGATACAAGCACGCTGTGTCCCACAGAGAAGGCTTGGGTTCCCTGGCAAGTCTATGACAGATCTGGGGTCCCAGAGCTCCGATAGAGAGAACAACTGTCTCAACATTAAAATTATCTTTGCTTGCAAACAACGGAGAGCCTGATCTAAATAGCTCAAGGAAAAGACAATAAAAAGTTGGAGAGAGAAGAAATCTGCTGGCACATGTAACTGCTCGTTCCAGGAAATGCTCTCAGCATGACTTCCTTCCTGCTGGCTTTCAGTTTTTTTTTTTTGTTTTTTTTTTTAAATTTTAAGCTATTAAAGGGATGCAAGTGTTTTTGTTATATGACTGATTGTGTGTGCCCATCATCAGAATAGTGTACATTGTACTCGACAGGTAGCTTTTTTATTCCTCACCCCTGTCCACCTTCTTAGTTTCTGATGACTGCTATATGACCATGTGTACGCATCATTTAGCTCATGCTTATTATTGAGAAAATGCAGTGTTTGTTTTTCCATTCCTAAAAACACTTCACTTAGGATAATGTTCTATAGTTCCATCCAATTTGCTGCAAAAGACATTATTTCATTCCTTTTTATGGCTGAATAGTACTCTGTGGTATATGTATATACCACAGTTTTTTTATCCCTTCATAAATTGATGGGCATATAAATTAATTCTATATCTTTGAAATTGTGAATTGTGTTGCAATAAACATTTGAGTGCAGTTGTCTTTTTGATATAGTGATTACTTTTCCTTTTAGTAGTTACCCAGCAATGGGATTGCTGAATTGAATGATAGGTCTATTTTTAGTCCTTTGAGTAATCTCCAGACTGTTTACCATAGAGGTTGTACGAATTTACACCCCTCTAACAGTATATAAGCATTAATTTTTCATTACATTTACACGAACATCTATTGTATTTTGACTTTTTAAATAATGTCCATTCTGATAGGGGTAAAGTGGTATCTCTATGTAGTTTTAGTTTGCATTTCCCTGTGATTAGTGATGTTGAGCATTTCTTCTTATATTTATTAGCAATTTATCTATTTTCTTTTAGAAAAATTCTGTTTCTGTTTTTGTCCCCCTTTTCAATGTTTTTCTTTTTTGCAGTTTTTGGCCAGGGCTGGGTTTGAACCCACCACCTCTGGCATATGGGGCCAGTGCCCCACTGCTTTGAGCCACAGGCACTGCCCAATGTTTTTTTTCTTTTTCTTGCTGACTTGTTTGAATTCTTTTTGGATTCTGGATGTTAGATCTTTGTTGGATGTATAGTTTGAGAAGATTTTCTCCTTGTCTGTAGGTGGTCTTTTAATCTGTTGATTATTTTCTTTGCTGTGCAGAAACTTTATAATGTATTTGAATCCCATTTATTTATTGTTGTTATTGCTTTATTTGCATTTGTGGTCTTGGTCATAATTTCTCTGTCTAGGCTGATGTTTAGAAGAATTTTGATTTTTTTTTTTTTTTTTTTTTACATTTCCTCTAGAATTTTTGTGATTTTATGTCTTACTTTTATGTCTTTAATCCATCTTAATTTTTGTACATGGCAAGAGATAGAGATCTTGTTTTATTCTTCTGAAATTTTCCAAGCACTATTTATTGAATAAGGCATCTTCCTACTGTATGGTTTTGTTTTCTGCTTTGCCAGAAGTCAGTGGTCATAGATGTATTGTTCTATTTTGGGCTTCTGTACTCTGTTTCTGGTCTCTACCTTTATAAGAATATGCTGTTTTGGATACTATCGACTTGTAGTATAATTTGAAGTCAGATAATGTGGTGACTCCACATTTGTTCTTTTTGCTTGGGCTCCTTTTATGTTCTCTATAAAGTTTATGGTTAGTTTTTCTAGATCTGTGAAAAGTGATGTTGGTATTTTGATGGGAATTGCATTGAATCTGTAAATCATTTTGGGCAGTATGGGGGTTTTAACAATGTTGATTCCTTTGATCCATTAGCATGGGATATTTTTTCATTTGTTTGTGTTATCGATGAATTCTTTCATCAATATTTTGTAGTTCTCCTTGTTGAGATCTTTCACCTCCTTGGTTATGTATATTCCTAGGTATTTTATTTCATTTTCAGCTATTGTGAATGATTTTTGAGTTACTAATTTGACTTTCAGATTGACTGTTTTTATTTATGTATTTATGTATTCAAATACTACTGATTTGTGCATATTGATTTTGCAACCTGAGACTTTGCTAAATTTATTTATCAGTCCTAGGAACCTTTGGTGTCATCTTTAAGGTTTTCCAGATAAAAGATCATATTGACTATTCTAAAACAGTTGGAAAGAGTGAATTCTCTTTAACTTACTCTATGAAGCCAGTATCAATTTGATGCTAAACTCAGGAAAGGACACATACAAAAAAAAAAAAAAAGAGAGAGAGAGAAAACTATAGACCAATATCCCCTATGAACATAGGTGCAAAAATTCTCAACAAAATATGAGCACCCTGAATTTGCCAGTATGTCAAAAAAATAATTCACCATGATCAAGTGGGTTTCATTCCAGGGATGCAAAGATGACTCAATACAGGCAAATCAATAAATGTGACTCATCACATGAACAGAAGTAAAAATAAAGATCATAGATCATCTCAATAGATGCAGAAAAAGTATTAACAAAATCTAGTACCCCTTCATGATAAAAATCCTTAACAAATTATGCATAGAAAGAACATATCTCAAAATTTTAAAAGCTTTTTTCTTTGGGAACCCACTGCTAACATTATACTAAAAGAGCAAAAGTTGAAAGCATTCTTCCTAATAACTGAAACAGAACAAGGGTGTGCTTTGTCACTGGTTCTATTCTAAGCACCAGAAGTCCTAGCCAGAACAATCAGGTAAGAGAAAGAAATAAAGGGTTAAATCAGAAAAGAGGAGGCCAAAATTTCCCTGTTTCTGATATTGTAATAAGTCTTCTCCATAAAAGTCAGTTCTGTTGTCATTCTGATGCTCATCTTGTCCTTCCACAATGGCTGCCTGAAGCTCTAATTTGCATTCAGGAGAAAAATAGAGCCTGACCATCTCCATGTTCTCAGCAAAATTTCAAGATTCATAAACCCAGTGAAAATGGCCCACATCACAAAGTCTCAAAACTGCAGATGCTGGCATGGATGTGGAGAGGAGGGAACACTTTTACACTGCTGGTGGGACTGCAAACAAATACAACCTTTTTGGAAGGAAGTATGGAGAACCCTCGAAGAACTCAAGCTAGACCTCCCCTTTGATCCTGCGATTCCATTACTAGGCATCTACCCAGAAGAAAAAAGATCCTTTTATCATAAGGACATTTCCACTAGTCTGTTTATTGCAGCTCAATTTACAATCACCAAAATGTGGAAGCAGCCTAAATGCCCAGCAACCAAGGAATGGATTAACAGGCTGTGGAATACTGTTCAACCACCCCAAAAGATGGAGACTTTATGTCCTTTGTATTAACCTGGATGGATGTGGAACACATTATTCTTAGTAAAGCATCACAAGAATGGAAAAACAAGAATCCTATGTACTCAAATCTGATATGAGGGCAATTAATATCCTAGTACATGGTAGGGCATGGGTGATGGGGAGAGCTGAGAAAGGGAAGGAGGGAGAGGGTCGGGGAACAAGGGATGTGGTACACCTTTTAGGGGTGGGACACAATTATAAGAGGGTCCTTATCCTCACACTTGCTAGACCATCTTGGATCCCATGCCCATGCCACTGTGGCAAAGTGGGCAGACACTGTGAACAGATTCTATTATTCTCCTTAACTTTTAGTTCTTCAGAACAGACTATCAAAAACAAAGAAGTCAACGGACAAACAACCTACCTTCACCAGTGTTTTTAGAAGTGAGAGCTCTGGGCATCATGAGAGGCCAGTATTCACTGATTATAGAGAAGTATTGGACAGGTGACTAGATGCTCTTTTCAAACAAATAAAATAGGCAGTAATTGACACCCTAACCTTACTTTTTGTTCATCTTTGTTGCCCACACTGGCTGTAACCACGACTCAGAAGGAGTTGAAGCCCATGAGCTTCTTCAGGCTGTGTGGAACACTCACTGTTTCCTTCTCCAACCACCCTCACCCCCAGGATGTCTTGTGTTCTGTGAGTCACAGAACTGAGTTCTTTATCTCAGGTTGGACTATGGTTAGGTTTCCACAGTATATTCCATTCTTCTTCGAAATCCCCCCTTCTTTCTAGTCTATAGGCAAAGGCCAGAGAATAACACCAAAAGCAGGCAAGTCCTTGCTTGAATCACCTCTTGTTCTCTGGATTTTTCTGGATTATTTATAGCTGCTCAGACATTGGCTAGAGTGCTTCTTTAGGATTTTGCTCACAAAGCCACTATGTGCTTGCATTTCCAAAATTGGAGCTTACAAGTTTTGGGATCACATCCCAAGGGAATGGTAATCAAAATCCTAACTCTTCTGTCCATTTCCAAAGCCTCTTGATTTTTTTCTCCTTCATCTCAAATTATCTCACAATTCTGCCCAACAGTATCACCATTTACAGTGGCAAACCTCCTTTGGAGAAGCACTCCCTTGAGGCACATATGTGCATCCCATGTATTCTTGTCATGGTCACCTGCCCAGTTTTACAGACGAAGTTGTTGAATGAGGCCCATGGAAGTCCAATGACTATTCTAAGGTCACACAGCCTGTAAGTAGAAGATTTTGACTAAGTTTCTAGTAGTTAATTTAATAGAAAAAATGAGAACTACTATTAAACTACTAAAATAACTTAAGATCTACCTCATGCTAATTAATTTGGGTCTAGCAATACTCAAATAACTTCCAAATTCATAATTTAGAGCAAAGGATGAGGGGGTAACCATTAGTCATAATGAGACAAAACAAGAGAGTTGATGTTCTATTATCCTATGCAGCCACCTTTCTTGGGAAACAGTCAAGAAGTCAGAATATTGCATAAACATTGTTACAGTATGACTCAAAGTATTTTTCCTTAAGCTTAACAATAAAAACAATCTATTATGCATCTGAATTGTCATTTTTTTCTCTTCTTGGTCAAGGTCAAAGTGAATAATACATCTTTGGGGAGCTGAAGCTGCAAAGAGGCCAATGAAAGACATATAACCAATTTCAGACTGAGAGGAAGAGAAACCTTCCATCACCCCATCTTCTACTTCTTCATCAAATGGTGTTTTCTCAAGTGGCCTTGCTGGCTTGCCATGGCTCCTGTCTCTAGGATCTGCATTTGACAGAATAAAAATTCTAGATGCAAATCTGGTGGACATCAAAAAATGTCAGAAGAGGCTGCGACCCACAATCAGTGCTCACCCGGACCTCTGTAAGAGCTACACTGCACCCCCCAGTCAGTGCCAGCGTGAACTTCCAGAACAGCTGTGCTGTGCTCCATGATTGGTGCCTGCCTGTACCTCCAGAAGACCTGAGCAGTGAAATGCCATTGGTCCCGCCCGGACCCCGGTAAAAGCTGCACCACAATCTGCGACCCATGCCCACTGGGCCTCTGCAAGCTCTGACCAGAAATTCCAGGAGCTGCACAACCCCACATTCTCCCTCCTGCACCCTCCCTGCCTCCACACCAGCCTGCTCATCAGGCAAGAGACTCTGGTAGCCATGTGCCCTCCAGAGCCCTCCCTGTGTCTGCGTGGAGCCCTTCTTCTGGCCAGAGACTGCTGGAGCCTTAAGCCCTCTGTGCCAAAGTCACTGGGCAACAGGCACTCCCAGAACCATGTGCACCACTCCCTGCCCTGTTGCTGGATCCAGCTGTGTAACACTCTGGAGCTGCTTCCACAACCAGAACTCCCTGGTTGGGG
Organism: Loris lydekkerianus; assembly: GCA_963574355.1. Classification (NCBI taxonomy): domain Eukaryota; kingdom Metazoa; phylum Chordata; class Mammalia; order Primates; family Lorisidae; genus Loris; species Loris lydekkerianus. The sequence goes on from CAUYPK010081872.1 coordinate 11,123, forward strand.
CAGCCCCAGAGGAGCTAGACAGGGTCACTCACTACAAAGATCCAGCAACAAAACAGTGATCCTACTGGGGTCTAATCTTGGAGACACCTCCCCAACTCTGAGAACAGCCAGAGGCAAAGGTGAAAAATAATCATGAGGCGCAATCAATGAAAATACTCTGGCAGTATGGATAATCACAGTAGATCAACTCCTCCAAGGAACAATGGGGCAGACACAGCACAAGATCCTATGCACAAACAAATAGCTGAGATATCAGAAATTCAATTCAGAATCTGGATAGCAAATAAGATCAAATTAGAATTCCAAGCAGTAACCCAAAATATGTCTCAAGAATTCAAAGAATTCAAAGACCAAATGACCAAAGATTTTGACACATTAAGATAAGAAGTTGCAGCCCTCAAAGATCTGAGAACCACAGTAGAATCCCTCAGTAACAGAATGGATCAAGCAGGAGAAATGATTTGAATCCTCCCAAACTCTCAGACAGGAAGAAAAATGGAGGTCAAAAACAGATCACTTTCTCAGAGAGCCCCAGGTTAATTGGAAGAAAATCAATATTCGTCTTATAGGGATCAACGAAAGCGATGAGGTGGCTTCACAAGGCACAGAGTCTCTTCTCCATGAGATTATGAAAGAGAACTTTCCAGACATGCCAAGAGATTCTGAAATTCAGATAGCAGACAGTTTCAGAACTCCAGCATGACTCAACCCAAATAAGACATCCCCCAGACACATCATAATCAAATTTTACTAAAGTTAATATGAAGGAGAAAATTCTGAAAGCAGCCAGACGAAAGAAAACCATCACCTACAAGGGGAAGAATATTAGAATAACTGCAGATCTTTCTGCTGAAAACTTTCAATCCTAGAAGAGGATGGTCATCAACTTTTAATCTCCTAAAACAAAATAACTTTCAACCCAACATCTTGTACACAGCTAAACTGAGTTTCATTTATCATGGAGAAATTAAAAACTCTAATGACATTCACATGTTGAAGAAATTTGCCATAACTAAACCAGCTCTCCAGGATAGTCTCAGACCTATGCTCCATAAAGACCAGTGTAATCATCCACCACAAAAGTAAACCCACCCAGAAACATTTTATCAAATTCCAACTTCCACAGTCGCAAAAACAGTTAAAATGTTCAGACTCTTGAAAGGCTTATCAATATTCTCAATTCAAGTGAATGGTTTAAATTGTCCTCTAAAGAGGCACAGGTTGGCTGACTG
>CAUYPK010081875.1:0-17412 GCA_963574355.1 Loris lydekkerianus
TCTGATAAAGGTCTAATAACCAGAATCCACAGAGAACTCAAATTTATTAGCAAGAAAAGAACACATGACCCCATTTCAGGGTGGGCAAGGGACTTGAAGAGAAACTTCTCTAAAGAAGACAGACGCAAAATCTACAAACACTGAAAAAAAGCTCATCATCCTTAATCATCAGAGAAGTGCAAATCAAAACTACTTTGAGATATCACCTAACCCCAGTAAGAGTAGCCCACATAGCAAAATCCCAAAACCAGAAATGTTGGCGTGGATGTGGAGGAAAGGGCACACTTCTACACTGCTGGCGGGAATGCCCACTAATACGTCCCTTCTGGAAGGATGTTTGGAGAATACTTAGAGACCTAAAAATAGACCGGCCATTCGATCCTATAATTCCTCTACTAAGTTTATACCCAGAAGACCCAAAGCCACAATATAACAAAGACATCTGTACCAGAATGTTTATTGCAGCCCAATTCATAATTGCTAACTCATGGAAGAAGCCCAAGTGCCCATCGACCCACGAATGGACTAGCAAATTGTTGTACATGTGTACCATGGAATACTATGCAGCCTTAAAGAAAGATGGAGACTTTACCTCTTTCATGTTTACGTGGATGGAGCTGGAACATATTCTTCTTAGCAAAGTATATCAGGAATGGAAGAAAAAGTATCTAATGTACTCAGCCCTACTATGAAGCTAAATTACGGCTTTCACATTAAGGCTATAACCCAACTATAGCACAAGACCTTGGTGAAAGGGCCAAGGAAGGGGAATGGAGGGGGGAGGTTTTGGTGGAGGGAGGGTAATGGGTGGGTCCACATCTATGGTACATCTTAGAATGGGTACAGGCGATTGCACTAATATACACAGCTATGATTTAACAATAAAAAAATACTTTGCAATGTTAAAAAAAAAAAAAAGGGAATGTGACAGGCTGAATAATGGTTTGAAATTTACATTGAAGTCCTTGGAACTATGAATATTACCTTATATGGCAAAGGACTTTGTAAATGTGATTAAATTAGGTATTTTGAGATGAAGACATCCTGTAGTATTTCAGTAAGCCCTAAATGTAATCATGATGTGTTTATAAGAGAGAAACACAGGGAGTTTTGACCACAGAAGCGGCTGATGTGGCCATGGAAGCAGAGAGAGATTTGAAGAGGCTACACTGCTAACTTTGAAGATGGAGAAAGTGAGCACAAGCCAAGTAATACCAGTAGCAGTTAGAAGCTAGAAAAGGCAAGAAAATGGATTTTCCTCTGCATCCTTCAAAGGAAGTACAGTCCTGCTAACATCTTCACATTAGCCCAGTAAAGCTGATTTTCTACCCTTTTTGCCTTTTTTTTTTTTTTTTTTTTTTTTGACAGACTCTTGCTCTGTCACCTGGGCTAGAATGCAGTGATGTCATCATAGCTTACTGCAACCTCCAACTCCTGGGCTCAAGTGGCCCTCCTCCTCAATCTCTGGAGTGATTCTGTATTTCTGACCTCCAGGAGAGAATAAATTTGTGTTGTTCTGAACCATAATTTGTTGCAATATGTTAACAGCAGCCATTAAAAACTAATACAGGTGAATACACATCTATGATTAAAACAAAGTGCCAGGACCAGATGTTTCATAACTGTACTGCCTCTAAATCTTAAACAAAAGATAGTCCTGATGCTATGTAAAATCCTTTATTTATTTTATGAAGTCTGCATAATCCTGTTGTCAAAACCAGATGAAGAGTACAAAAATGTAAACTCCTGCAAATGAATCTAGACAAAAAATTCTAAATAAATTATTAGTAAACAAAATCTAGCATCCAACAAAATGAATAATGTATATTATTACTAAGTGGTATATATTTTAGGAGTGCAAATGTATGGCCTAAAATCAATCCTTTAACATTGTTCACTAAAATAGCAAATTAAAGAAGGAAAACCACACATCCGTGTAGGAGACCAAGCACCAGGCTGATAGAAGCAGCCACCAGTTCTTGAAGAAGGCACTGGGAATGAGACAATCCTAGCTAGCATGGAGATGTTTTGCAGCCCAGAGACAAGCCCTCAAGCAGCTACCTGCATTAATGAGATAAGATCGGTAGCTCATTAGCAAGCATTATACTTTGTAATACATGTAGGGCAACGTATTGCGTCTCTCCTTTCCTCTCCTATCTTTCTCTTTCCTATCTTCCTCTTCCTCTAATTGAACCTTCTGTACCATCTCATTACCTTTCTCATAAGTTTCCAATTGTTGCAACTCTGCGGTCATAAAATTACCCATTATTTCTTGCTGTTTGCAAAGATCCCACATACTGTGAGTGTGGTTCCCCCTTTAACTAAAAGAGACCAAAGGTTGCACTTTAACCCAAGTGCAGCTCCCCCTCTGGCTAAAACTCCCTCTTGCCGTCTGCTGAAGGTTTCACTTACATTCAAGTGTACTCTCTCCTTGGGTCCGTGTTTAGAATCCTGCCAACTATGCTATTTGTTGGTGCCTGCTGTGGCACCCCATAACTGCGCAAATAAAAACAGCTGGGACACAGATTGAAGGTACATGCCTACAAGAGGTGGGCTTCCCATATGTTCTCCAAGAACCCTGAGAAACCTCTCTCTTGGCCTTTTATTCAAGTCTGATACAACAGTAGTGGGGGCCCAAATGCTAAGATTACATGTTTAATAGTTGCTAAGTGCTCTTTCTGCCTGGATTCAAATCCCATCCAGTTGCACTATGAATGTTACAAAGTATAATGCTTGCTAACAAGCTACCAATCTTATCTCATTAATGCATGCAGCTGCTTGAGGGCTTGTCTCTGGGCTGCAAAACATCTCCATGCTGGCTAGGAGATTATCTCATTTCCAGCACCTTCTTCAAGAACCAGTGGCTGCGTCTATCAGCATGGTGCTTGGTCTCCTACAGATCATGTTGATACCATTGAAAAGACATGGGCAAAATTCAGCTGCTGACCTAATAAAATCTCTAGATAAAATGGTAACAGATGGATATCAATGAAAGACAATACATGACAAGTATGTGAAATCTAATAAGTTCTCATTCATTCAATAAATATTTAAGTACTTACTAGCACCTGGAACACTCTGATGTTACAATAATAGTGAATGTGACAGATATAAACTGTGCCCTTCAAAGCTTAGAGTACAGTAGGAATGATAGGCGATTTATTGAAGGCTTTGATGTTGAAGGAGGATACAAGAGCCAATGAGAAAACAGGGAGTCCAGACAAGGCCATGTGGTAACAGAACTGCAGAGACGGACAATTAAATAGCCAGTATGATGTATCTAGGTTAAACAGAGAGGACTGGAGAAAATATATCTTGGAGAAAGAATAACCTTTATGAAGGCCTGAGTATAAGAAAATCAAAGTAAACTGTGGCTGAAGTATAGAGTGAGGGGGGTATGAAATATGTGATAAAACTGGTGAGGAAGTCTCAAGCCAGATCAGGAAGGATCTGGAAGCCACATCTAGGAGTTTGGACTTAATGTGAGGACATGTAAGGAGAAGGATTGTGCTGGTTGCTCTGTTTCCCATACCTCCCGATTCATCCTCTGCTCTTCTCTTCTCCTGACTTGAAAAGCTGATCCCACAGGGTAAGACACCCAGTCTCCATTTATTTTACAAAGATCCCTCTGGCTGCCTGATGGAAAACAGGTTGGAGGATGGACAGACTGGCTCCAAGAAGACCAGTGAGGAGGCTGTTGTAATTCTAGAGGTAAGACAGGATAACAGCCTGGGCTCAGGTAGCAGAAGTAGAGCCAGGAATGAGGAGTCTAGCTTGTAGACAAAATCATATGTGTCATGTATCAGTCCCAGACACAGGCAATTACAAAGGCTTTACCTAGAATGTCTCATAGGAAAAGCAGTCCTCGCCACACCAGAGTGGTGCACAGCTAATGCATCTCTGAAGACAGTCTCAGTTAAGGGCTCAGGCCCTCCTGAGTCCTTACACGTTTTTGCATTCTTAGTCCAGACACCACCATTCAAAGGTCTTTTCCTTATCAGGGAACTTGAAGATATTTTTTCTATTCTGATTCTGTACTCAGTATTTTTCCACTTCTAGCCTTTCCCTCCTTCCTTATCTCTGGCCCCAGGGTACATAAAACTGAAGGAGTCTCTTAGTTGGGATCCCTCATTGGTGAGTTGGTGAAAATGAAATAAGGAGTTAGCACTTTCTCCAATTTTAGCCTTTTACCTATACTATCAGAGTAAATTTTTAAAGACTTCACTGTTAATTTCATTTTGGCTCATTTTTAATCAGCTACTTGAATACCTGAAAGCTCAGCTGAGTTCCTGACAAGAAAGAAACCTGTGGATTTCAAAGATATTTAGAAGATAGAGTTGATAGGATTTGAGCATTGATTAGATTGAAGGGTAAAGTGGAATGAACAGTGAGGAAAGGTAAGAAGCCAAGGAAACTCCTAGGTTTTTACTTGAGCTTTGGAGTGGATGGTGATGCCATACATTGAAATGTGAAACAAAGAGCAGGAGCAGAATGGTAGAAAAACACTTTTATTTGGGGCATGATGCTTTAGAGATGCAAATCAGATATTCACAAGATAATTGGATATGTGAAAGAGAATTTAGAGAAGAGACATGGATTGTGACGTTTATTCAGGAATCACTGATTTATAAAAGGTGATTGTAAATGTGGGCATAGATAAAATGGCCCTGGGGGAGAATATATAGAATGAAAAGAAAAGATGATATAAGACTGAGGTCCACTATGGTCTTTTCTTAAAATTGACCTCTTGGGGTTCTCTAAATAAGTCTCCAATGATGTATTTTTCCATGACTCTATAAAAACCTTTCGTAAACTCACTAAATAAAATAGAGACAGTGAGTTATAATAGAGAGCCAAAATTTAGAGTCAGGATGAGTTCAAATCTTTGAGTTTTGCTTTACTTGAAAACAAGAATGGTAATAGCACTTATTTCACAACATTGTATTAAATGAGAAAATGTAGATAAAACCAAAGTGCTTATGAAAAAGCTTGGAATATAGTAAATCCTCAGTAACTATGAACACCCTTTCATTCTAACTCTGTATGTCTCTGAAGGTTGTGTTAAGAATCCTAAGAGTTAATGAAGGTCCTGGATAATGGCAAAGCTCTGTGTAAATGAAAGTAGCTGTTACCACACTTGCAATTGCTCTATTTCTTGGAATAGTGAGCTTTGTATATTTACATCACTTGTATAAAGGACTATTTCCTTTGGTTCACAAATTATTTCTCCTAAATAGCAAAGGGTATCACATCTAAACCAAACCTAACTCTGCGCCTTACTCAAGAAGATATCGTGCCTCTGAGTAAAACTGCAGAGTAATTTTTGGAAGCTTTTTAATTTTCCATTTTTCATTGGAAAGCTAGACTAAGCAAAGTTTAAATTCCAAAGAAACCCAGAAATATGGGTATTGCTCATGTTGTTCAGGAGATGCAGAGATTAAAGCAATCATAGATGTGGGGATTTCCTGCTTTTCTAATTCTGTTTATATTAATAAAAATCTCTGATATGAAAAATTAGAGACCATAATAACAATTGCTGGATACTTTCCAGATAGCCCTTGTGTTTTTTCATTCTGTTTTTTTTTTTGTTTTTTTTTTGTCTAACTGTTTTTTTGAAGCAAAGACCTGGCAAAAATCTGAGTAGACTATCTGACCACTCTCTCATCTCCTGTACCCATATAGAAGGCAGAGCAGATTCCACAGTTCTATGAAAAGAATGTAAATTTGAGAATTAGACTGACTTGGGTTCAAAGATGAGCTTTACCACTAACCAGATATGTAAACTTGGGTTAGCCACTTAACTTTTCTGAGCTTTAATATTTTTTATCTTTGTAATGATAACTTCATTGGAATTCTACTATCTATTAAATGAAATAATGTCTATAAATACATGGCACATAGTAGAGGCTTAATAAATGATAGCCATATTTATTAGCCATATCTAGACCAGTCAGGAGAATGAAGTAGATCAGAAAAAAATCCTTGAAAGGAAGAGAGAGAGAAAGAAGGAGATGTAGACAGAATAAAAAGAGAATTTCATAGATTTTAATTCACTTTTCAGAGAGATTAAAAGGGATCATGAGTAGCAGAGGATTCCTTTGAGAGTGTCCAAGGATATGGAGATGTTCCTCAGATTGAAGATGAGAAGTAAAAGTTTATTAAAACTTCTATGTGTATTCAAACAAAAGTTCCTCTTAAGGATTTCTTTCAAAAGTTATAAGCTAAGGCAAATAGATGATTCAATCAGTATGTAGTTACCAGGTTGGAGGCTCAAAAGACCTAGGCAGAGGACAAGTGGTTTCTCCCATCCAAGTACTAACCAGGCCCGACCCTGCTTTGCTTCCGAGATTAGACAAGATCAGGTGCGTTCAGGGTGGTATGACAGTAGAAGACAAGTGGTTTCTAGGTAATATGTTCCATGTGGGCCACCAGGCTCCAAGCCACCAGGTTATAGAAGAGAGATGGGGCTGAAATTCCCAGAAAGGAAGAATGTATACCATTATCCCAGAGGAATACAGAATAGACTCAGGGTGGAGGGGAGAAAAACAGAGAATGCTTGGCAACAGGAGCTGCAGAAGTAGCTAGTTTTATTTGTCTGTGTATGTTTGTTTACTGCCCAAGAACCATTTCCATATCTTTGAGCGAAGGATCCCTATTTTACTTTGCAAAAAATTGCCTTTCCTGGTGAAGGTGCAGGTGCCTTTCCACGGTTGACCAATTCAATTCTCTTCCTTTGGACCTTAAACCTTTAGTAGAGATTTGAAAGTAAATGTTTAGAGTGAATTCCTCTGAGCAGGAGTGCTTTGAAGAGCCCCTACCCTATCAGTTCCTGGTTCCCAGATCCTATTGTTTCTTAAACTGGATTCTCCATGTTTCCTGCAGTTCTATGATTTGCTCAATATCCCTCCAATAAATCCCACGTCTGTTTAAGTCAGTCAGAGATGGCGACCCAGTTGCTTATTCCTGGGACTCCAAATCACAACACATGAAAAAAGGCCTCTAAAATCCAGGACATGATGACAGTCAATGTAACAATACTACCTCCCAGGGAAAGCCAATTTTTAGCTTCATTCCTGCCCTTCAACATTGTCCTCTATATTGTCCTCTATATCTATATTGTAGGATGCTAAACATTTGCAAACCATGAGATGTTTTGCCATGTTTTCTTGCTAGGTGGTTTCCAGTGAGATCTACCCAAGGCAGGTCCTGGGAAAATACCAGATGGAAGGTGGAAGAGAGAAGCCACATTTTCTCATTTTCTGCCTTTGATCTGGTAGCAGCAGCCAGAGGCAACCATAGGCTCCTGAAGTATTGGCAGTGAGTCCAACAGCATCAGTGGCACTGAGGACTTTTCAATAAGAGCAAAGACTCTCAGCCTCCTGGCAGTTAAGAGCATCAGTGGTTTTAATAGTACCAGCAGCAAGCACAAAATGGCCCTGGCGGCCTCAGCACTTCAGCAACATAGCTCTTGTGAATTCTGGGTGCCATCACTGGCCGATTTGGTCCCCTTGGAATTTTATCCCTCTGTTTGAATGCATACAGCAATTCTGCTTTCCTAAAATGAACACTTACTGAGAGTGATTTACTATTTTTTGGTGGGAATGTTAATACGTGAATAGATCAGTAAGATGTAGTGCAGTTGTGTATAAAGCTGGTATCACCACCTATTAGCAATATAATCTTGGGCAAATACTGTCATGACTGCCTTAACCATGTTTCAACTTCCTTATTTATAAGATGAAGATGATATGGGAATTAGGTATATTAAATGACATAATGTTGTATATATAATAAAGCAATGCACATAGAGTGCCTGGTACTTAATGAGCACTCAACAAATTTTCATTTTCTACGTATTCTCCCACCACTTGCCTGATTATGCTTTGAAGGCATGAACATAGACACATTCCAGCTATTTCTGCCTCAGTCAAGCTTATCTCAGGAACTAGGAAATAACAGAAATGTATTATATAAGGAAGTGAGATATGAAGAAGAAACTAATCAGTTGCTGACAGGGAGTATTATGTGGGAATTCTAGAAAGAATATTTCTCAGAGGAGAAATGTGATACAAAAAATTTGTATAACTCTCGCTTAGAGGCACCCTAATTCAAATCATACAGTACAGATCTGTACTTAGAAAAAAGATGTCCCTATCTAAGCATGGGAATGAAGGAAGAGACACAGCACCAGCACTTAACTTAAGAAATCAGGCTTTGTGGGTGGTGGTGGTTGTTTTTAACCACTAGTTTCTAGTGTAGGGTTTTTTTTTTTTTTGTTGTTGTTGTTGTTGTTAAATAGCAGCTTTATTTAAATATAATTCACATATACACAATTCAACCACTTAAAAATATACAGATCAATAGTTTTTACTATATTCACAGAGTAGCATAATCATCACCACAATTTATGAACATTTTCCAGACTTCAGATAAAACTCGTATCCATTAGCAGTTACTCCCTTTTCTTTCCCTCATCTCCCCTCCTCCCTGGAAACAAACAATCACTCTCTGTCTCTTTGGATTTGCCTATTCTGGACCTTTCCTATGAATGGACTCAACACACAAAAGTTCACTGATATGTGGTCTTTTGTATCTTGCTTCTTTCACTCAACATAAGTTTTCCAGGTTGTAGTACATACACGTACTTTGTTGATTTTTATATTTTCAAATAATATTCCATTGCATAATACACCACATTTTGTTTTTTTATTTACCATTTGGTGGACATGAGTGTTGTGTCCCTTTTCTTCTGTCATAAATAATGATGCCGTGAACATTCATGTACAAGTTTTTTGCACGAACATATTGCTTTTATTTCCTTGACCTGGAATTTCTGGAACATATAGAACTCTGTGTTCAACCAATTTGAGTAAGTTCCAAAGTGGCTGCACCATTTTACATTCCCAGCAGCAAGAACTGAGGGCCTGGACTCACCACATCCTTTTCTTTTCTTTCTTTCTTTCTTTTTTTTTTTTAAATTTATTGTTGGGGATTCATTGAGGGTACAAGAAACCAGGTTACACTGCAACCAGGTTGCATTTGTTAGGTAAAGACCCTGTTACAATTGTGTCTTGTCCCCAAAGGGTGTGGCACACACCAAGACCCCACCCCCTCGCTCCTTTCCTCTTTCTGCTCTGCCTTTCCCAATCCCCCATCCTTCTTTCTCTCTCTGCTCTTCTCTTTCCCCACCCTCACCGTGTCATTAATTGTCCTCATATCAAAATTGAGTACGTAGGATTCATGCTTCTCCATTCCTGTGATGCTTTACTAAGAATAATGTCTTCCACTTCCATCCAGGTTAATACAAAGGGTATAAAGTCTCCATTTTTTTAATGACTGAATAGTATTCCATGATGTACATATACCACAGCTTGTTAATCCATTCCTGGGTTGGTGGGCATTTAGCTGTTTCCACATTTTGGCGATTGTAAATTGAGCTGCAATAAACAGTCTAGTACAAGTGTTCTTATGATAAAAGAATTTTTTTCCTTCTGGATAGATGCCCAGTAATGGGATTGAAGGATCAAATGGGAGGTCTAGCTTGAGTTCTTTGAGGTTTCTCCATACTTCCTTCCAAAAAGGTTGTATTAGTTTGCAGTCCCACCAGCAGTATAAAAATGTTCCCTTCTCTACACATCCATGCCAGCATCTGCAGTTTTGAGATTTTGTGAGCCATTCTCTCTGGGGTTAGATGGTATCTCAGGGTGGTTTTGATTCACATTTCTCTAATAATTAGGGATGATGAGCATTTTTTCATGTGTTTCTTAGCCATTCATCTGTCATCTTTAAAGAAGGTTCTATTCCTGTCTCTTGCCCATTGGTATATGAAATTCTTGGTTTTTTTTCATGTGGATTAATTTGAGTTCTCTATAGATCCTAGTTATCCAGCTTTCATGTGAATCAAAATATGCAAATATCCTTTCCCATTGTGTAGGTTGTCTATTTGCTTTGGTTGTTGTCTCCTTGGCTGTACAGAAGCTTTTCAGTTTAATTAAGTCCCATTTGTTTCTTTTTGTTGTTGTTGCAGTTGCTACGGCAGTTTTCTTCATGAAGAGTTTCCCTAGGCTGATATCTTCCAGTGGTTTTCCTATGCTTTCTTTGAGTATTTTTATTTTTTCATGCCTTAAATTTAAGTCCTTTATCTAGCTTAAATCAGTTTTTGTGAGTGGAGAAAGGTTTGGGTCCAGTTTCAGTCTTTTATGTGGATATCCAGTTCTCCCAGCACCATTTATTGAATAGGGAGTCTTTCCCAGGTATGTTCTTGTTTGGTTTATTGAAGATTAGGTGGTTGTAAGATGTTAGTTTCATTTCCTGGTTTTTTATTTGATTCCAAATGTCTATGTCTCTATTTTTGTGTCAGTACCATGCTGTCTTGACCACTATGGCTTTGTTGTGCAGCTCAAAACTGGTATGGTGATGCCCCAGCTTTGTCTTTATTACTAAGAACTGCCTTAGCTATTTGGCTTTTTTTTCTGGTTCCATGCAAAACGCAGAATCATTTTTTCTAAATCTAGAAAGTATGATGTTGGTATCTTAATAGGGATGGCATTAAACAGGTAGATTACTTTGGAAAGTATAGACATTATAACAATGTTGATTCTTCTCACCCATGAGCATAGTATGTTCTTGCATTTTTTAATATCCTCTGCTATTTCCTTTCTGAGGGTTTCATAATTTTCTTTATAGAGGTCCTTCACTTCCTTTGTCAGGTATATTCCTAGGTATTTCATTTTCTTTGAAGCTATGGTGAAGGGAGTTGTGTCCTTAATTAGCTTCTCATCTTGACTGTTATTGGCATATACAAAGACCACTGACTTGTAGACATTGATTTTATATTCTGAGACATTACTGTATTTTTTTATGACTTCCAGGAGTCTTGCAGTTCATTCTTTGGCGTTCTCTACGTATAAGATCATATCAACAAAAAGGGAGAGTTTGATCTCCTCTGCTCCCATTTGGATGCCCTTTATTTCCTTGTCTTGCCTAATTGTATTGGCTAGAACTTCCAGCACTGTGTTGTATAGTAATGGTGACAGAGGACAACCTTGTCTGATTCCAGTTCTGACAGGAAAAGCTTTAAGTTTTACTTCATTCAGTAAACTATTAGCTGTGGGTTTGTCATACATAGCTTCGATCAGTTTCAGAAATGTGCCATGTATGCCTATAATTTTCAGTGTTCTAAATAGAAAAGGATGCTGGATTTTATCAAATGCTTTTTCTGCATCTATTGATAGGATCATATAGTCTTTGTTTTTGCTTCTGTTAATATGGTGTATAACTGCCTCTACCTAGATACAGACAACGTGGTACCATGCCATTGGCCCAACCCTGTCACGTACCTCATCCCCCGCCTTCTTTCTCCGCCCCTTCTCCACGCTCTATATAAGTGGCTGCTTGATGCAATAAACTTGAGTTCCTGCTTTAAAAAAAAAAAAATGAAATCAGAAAGGAAGAGCAAAGAGAGGGAAGGAGGGAGGGGAGTGGGGCTTTGGTGTGTGCCACACCTTTTAGGCGCAAGACACGACTGTAAGAGGGACTTTACCTAAAAAATGCAATCAGTGTAACCTGGTTTATTGTACCCTCAATGAATCCCCAACAATAAAAAATACAGAAAAAAAAAAAATTAAAAAAAAAAAAAAAAACTATGGAGGAGCTGCTTCCAGCACAATACCAATAAATAGCAAAAAGAAACTTTTTAAAATCCTATTGGTCCTGCAGCCTCCTGCCAGAGTCCCACACAATAGCAGATACTCAGGATGAGAATGGCCCCAGTGGAGCGATACTAATGCGCTTGACACAGCTTCCACCCCGTCATCGCAGACCAGCCTGAGCTGATCCCTTTGTAAACTGGAGACGCTTTTAACCAGGAATCCCATGATGAAACAGAACCATTTTCCTCACGGCAAAACAAATCCTTCTCCAGTGAATTTTGTTATTGTTTATTGTTACACTGTTTTATCAGCACTAAACTGTATGAAAGCTTCAATTAGTTCTTGATGAATGATCCCATAAAAGCATGTGGTTTCATTTCCCCTGCCACTAGATAGATCACTGAGTATTATTAAATGAAATATAATTGGGATAAGATTCAGGAAACTTAGAAGAAAGGCTGCAGTGCTCTCAGTTCAGCCGAAAATGGTTAAGCCATCAGTGTAGCCGAACCATGTCCCACACACTGTACATATAAATTTACGTTGCCTTGTCCTGAAGAGAACTCAGAGACACTAGATACCGTCTGAGGCACGATCTCTGCCTTTCAGTGAGGATAAAGGGTGATGAGTTCAGTACCAGGGTGAATAGTTGTTATCTGCATACAGTAGGGGAAAGCCTCTGTACCAATCACACTTCTGCCCTATAGAACATCTCTGCTTTATATGTACACAGCACCTATTCTACTGTTCCAGCAGAAGCCACCAGTTCTCTTATTCTTCCTTAGTATAGAAACCCTAAGTCTTAACTAGTTATATTGACACGTATAATAGAAGGCTAGCTTCCCTGCCCCCCAGTATATGACCACGCCTGCGGCAGCAAGAGAAATGTAGAAATGGACCTCAAAAAAGCCGATTAAAGGAAACTGACTTAGCACAGGGTAGCCTTTTAAACAAATCCTTCCTAACTTTCTTCCTTCTCTGCCCTTCAATGTGTAAGTGATAACTGCAGCTTCAGGAACCATAGTGGATCAGGATGTCACCTTAAAATCAAACTCACTGGGGAGGGGAATAGTGCAGAATGTTAGAAGCCTTGTGTCTGAAGCCATTCTGAAGCTACCAGCCAAACATTGAACTTCTACCTTAGCTAAGTCTTAATTTGTACGTAACACTCTGCTTTTTTAATAGAAATACTGCAACAGGCAACAGAAACTAAGTACAACTGACACAACTAGGGATCCTTAATGGATTATGCTTTTTAAATAGTGGGACACCACTACGTATTGGTCATTCTGTGAAACATTTTAATGCATTGTCACATTTCATCCTTAAAACAAGCCTATTAAGTTAGGCGTTACTATTATTCCATTTTACAGAAGAGAAAACTAAATCGCAGAGCTACTCAGCACATAGCCTGGTTGGGACGGGGGAGGAATAAAGAGGAGAGGAAGTCTAGAATTCACACCTTCAGTTCTCTCATTTTACGTTCAACAAATACTATTTTATACTTATATGCTAAGGACAGTTCTCAGAGCTTGGCATGTGTAAATGAACAAAACAAAGAATGAAACATATTCCAGGGCAGTTGCAAGAATTTTAACCATAATCTTGAACAGGGGTTTATAAAGTATGGTCTGTGGACCTTTCAGACATCTTAAATACATTTGGAGGCACACAAAGGCAAAAATATTGTCATAATAATAGTAAGGGAGACACTGCTTGCTTTTTCACAGTGTTCATAATTGCACTGATTGTGCAAAAGCAATGGTGAATAAACCTCCTGGCAGTTTGTAACAAACTATAATAGCAGTCATTGTACAATTTTCTCACCCTCACAGACCCCCAATTAATAAATAAGCTACTTAATTAATTAAACAAATTCAGCTAATTAATTAATTAAAGAATTGTCCTTAAGAATGTTTTCAGCAAAGCAATACAAATTTATAATTTTATTAAATCTTAAAACATGAATATACATCTTTGAGGTCATCCACATGATGGAATGGAAATATACAAAAACAGTTTGTGTTGAAGTGTGATAGCTCTTTGGAGAAAAATCAGTGTGCAATTGGCTCATACACTGAACTATCTCGTCTTTTATGGAAGACCCTTTTACATGAAACAATGACAAATAATGGCTATTCAGACATTGGTACTGGGCTGATTTTTTTAGGAAAAGGCTAAAGTAAACTGTCTGAGAAATTAACTAACATGATTTGCTGCCAATGACAAAATTTGAATTTACAATACTTAAAATGTTTCTGATGAAAACTTGTGGACCAATGTGATTCACATGGCCAAGAAGTCCACAAGGCTGGGGAAAGAGAAAGGATTTCAAAGACCTCCATCCTCCCTCATCAAAGTGAGGCAGGGAATCTGCCCACATGCCCAGCTCACCATCCCTACAGCCTACAAACAACTAGCAACAGAGAAAAACACCACACTGAGGACATCTATAACCAAAGTGTTTACCCAGAAAACAGATCACCATCAAAACACCCACAGATAAAAATTCTTACCCAATGTACAAGGTCTGAGAATTAAGTTTGCAAACTCATTCTAGAAAAAGTGGTACCTACTTCATTGCTGAATGTCACTATGGTCACTTTCAAAGTATTCCCCCTGGGAAGCAATTCAGTGATCCCAGCACCTAGTCCACCCTTCAAAGCAATTTTGGAACTTTTTCTCCAGAATGGCCATCAGGGCTTTTATTGTATTTCCCTTGATGTCCTGAATGCTACCAAATCTCTTCCTTTTAATACTCTTTCATATTCAGGTAAAGAAAAAAGTCATTGGAGGGGGTGAAGATCAAGTGCGTATGGCAGGTGCTCCAATATGGTAATTTCTTTACTGACTAAAAACTCCCTCACAGTTAGTGCCCTGTGAACTGCTGCATCGTTTTGATGCAAGAGTCATGAGTTGTTGGTGAAAAGTTCAGGTCGTTTTCATTCAGCCTTTTCAACATTTTCAAATAGTAAACTTGGTTAACCGTCCAATTTGTACAAATTCATAATGAACAATTTTCACTCTTGATTTGGACTGATGGAACTCTTTCAGTCACAGAGAATGGGCTGGCTCCCATTGTGCACTCTGATGCTTTGATTCAGAGTCATACTGTACACCCATGTTTCATCGTCAGTGATAACCCAAAACATCCTCTTGCCTTCCAAAGGTCTTGGCAAACTTCGATTCTCCTTTGCTTTTGTTCATTGGTGAGCTCCTTCAGGACCATTTTTGCACTCAGCTTTCTCTTGCAAAGATTTTCAGTTAATATCTCTATGTTTTCTATCAATGTTTACTTGATTTGTTATTCTTCTCACAATCAGCTAATGATTTTGATGCAAAATTCAATAAATTTTTGCAATGCTTTCATCATTTCTGCTCATTACTGGCCATCCTAACCTCTCTTCCTCTGTAAGACTTTTTCTTTCCTCAGTAAAATGTTTAATCCATTTGTACACTGACATTTAATTCATGGCTTAATCTCCATAAACTTGGATTAATGTATCCTTGATTCCACTTCTACTTTTGCCAACTTTAACAAGAAATGTAATGGTTCCTTGTTCTAATTCAGCTCTGACATTCTTGGGATAGTACACAAAAGTGTGCAAGAACAATAATGCCATTCATCAGGATACTGCCACACATTGACATGAACACAGCTGTAAAGCACTGCTGTAGCAAGGATAAGAAACCTTACTAAGATGTTTTACAGAGCTGCCAACATAACACATGGTGGAAAGTTTGCAAAGTGAATTGTCCGACAGTGTGGGCTACAAGTGCACCCATACTCATGAGGCAAGGGGAAAAAGCTCCAGGTAAACAAAAGAAAAAGCAAAAATAAGCAGCATCAACCTGTACAGATTAAAAGAGTCAGCAAAAGAACTATGGAAGTATAAAAAATCAGAGTAAAAGTATGTATTCACAAAAGGAACACTGGCTCTTTAACAATAAATACCAACTAAAATGAAAAAAGAATAAAAAAGAATTCTAAGGAAACTCAACAAAATTCAAGAGAAAATGAAGAAACAACTCAGAGAAACCAGAAACACAATTTTGGAATTGAATAAAATAATCACTAAAGAGATAGACATATTAAAGAAAAATCAAACTGAACTTCTTAAAATGAAAAATTCATGTAAGAAAATATAGAACACACTGAAAGTATCAAGAATAGACTAGATCAGGAAGGAGAAAGACTATTACAGCTTGAAGACATCTCTTTTGAATTAATTCAGTCTGTCAAAAATAAGGAAAAGAGAACTAAGAGGAATGAACAAAACCTGTAAGAATTATGGCACTATATAAAATGTCCTGATATAAGAATCCTGGGCATCACTGAGGGCAAAGAGAAAAACACACAAGGCTAGAAAACCTATTTGAGGGAAGAATCAAGAAGAATTTTACTGGACTTGCAAGATATCTAGATATCCAGATATAAGAAGCTCAACAAATATCTGGGAAACTAGTGACCAACAAATATCTGGGAGACTAGTGACCAATCACCAAAACACAGTCATCAGACCGGCCAAATTCATTGAGAAGGAGGAACTTCTGAGAGCCATAACAAGAAAACACCAAGTAACACACAAGGGGAAACCCACCAGGCAAACTGCGCAAGGTTCAATGAAGACCTCACTAATCCAGAGGTTTGGTGCCCCATCTTCAGTCTTCTTAAACAAAACAACTGCAAGCCTATAATTTTCTATTCTATCTGTAAAACTAATTTCACAAATTAAGGAGAAATAAACTAATTACTTATATATAAATTTTTAAATAACCTAATTTCACAACTTAAGGAGAAATAAAGCACTTTCCAGATAAGTAAACATTGACAGAATTTGTCAACACCAGACCCATCCTGCAGGAAGTACTCAGAACAGCGTGATACAGAGACCAGCACAGCTGTCACTCAACAGTGTAAACCCCCTCCATACAAAACAATAGTATGAAAGATGAAACAAAACAACAATTACCTGCCCAACTGGATGAACAGAACAGCATCCCACATATCAATCTTGTGAATTAACGTGAATGGTGTCAATAGCCTATTCAAGAAGAATAGGCTGCCTAAAAATTAAAAAATACAGTATCTGTAGATATCTAACCCACAAAGACTCTTTAAGACTCCAGGTAAAGGGATAGAAAAAAATATTTTATGTAAATGATAACCAAAAAAAGTAGGTGCAGCCATTTTCTTTTCATATAAAATTAACCCTAAATCGACAATAGTAAAGAAAGATAGAGATGGCCGTTATGTAAAGGAAAAGAAAGCAATTCAACAAGAAGATATAAAATTCTTTTTTTTTTTAATTAAATCATAGCTGTGTACATTAATGTGATCATGGGACAGCATACACTGGTTTTATAGACAGTTTGACACATTTTCATCACACTGGTTAACATAGCCTTCCTGGCATTTTCTTAGTTATTGTGTTAAGACATTTATATTCTACATTTACTAAGATTCACATGTACCCTTGTAAGATGCACCACAGGTGTAATCCCACCAATCACCCTCCCTCGGCCCATCCTCACCCCTCCCCTCCCTCTACCCCTTCCCCATATTCTTAGGTTATAACTGGGTTATACCTTTCATATGAAAGCCATAAATTAGTTTCACAGTAGGGCTGAGTACATTGGATACTTTTCCTTCCATTCTTGAGATACTTTGCTAAGAAGAATATGTTCCAGCTCCATCCATGTAAACATGAAAGAGGTAAAGTCTCCATCTTTCTTTAAGGCTACATAATATTCCATGGTG
>CAUYPK010081877.1:0-10325 GCA_963574355.1 Loris lydekkerianus
TAAACAGTTTGACACATTTTCATCACACTGGTTAACATAGCCTTCCTGGCATTTTCTTAGTTATTGTGTTAAGACAATTATATTCTACATTTACTAAGTTTCACATGTACCCTTGTAAGATGCACCGCAGGTGTAATCCCACCAAACACCCTCCCTCTACCCAACCTCCCCCCTACCTCCCCTCCCACTCTCTAGTCCAATTTTTATTCACTTCTTCATAGTATGTCTTCCATTCTCATTATTGGTCGTTGAGGACCAAAATTTAACTTCACATTGAATCAGATTTTTCTATTGTGATGAATATACTAAGACCACTTATGGAGGTGATTCTCAACTGGGGATGACTTTCCTCAGAAGGGACACTTGGCAATATCTGGACATAGTTTTTATTGTCATCTCTGGTGGGAAGTGATGTGATAGAGGCTCGTTGAGTAGAGCTCAGGGATGCCGCTAAGTGTCCTGTGACATGCAGAACAGCTCGAAGGCAAACAACTATTAGTACAAAATGTCAATAACATGTGGATTAAGAAACCTGACCTGCAGGCTTGAGGAGTTCCCACATCCTGCTAAATGACTTACAGTGATTTGCCATATGGATTTCATATAAAGAGTGTCTGACGGTAGAAGGATGAGCTTTACTCAACAGTGATAGGAGAGTGGAAGGACATGAAATGCTCTTCACCTACATGATGCCTACAGGCCCAGAGCTTTCCAAATCTCTCTCATCTGGATATTGACATAACGCCAAGCACAGAGCTGTGTGACTTCTTACGGAGAAAATTCCCAAGGCATTGACTACATCTGTAATTTTCTTCTGGGTATTTGTGTAGAGTTTAAGCCCATCACAGTCTCAGCATAGAAAGATCTTCTCAAACACAGTATTGTAAAAAGCGAAAAATCACATTAAGAACCTTTATTGCATATATCCTGTAGTCATGCAAGTGCTTTTTTATTGAGGTATTTAAATATATAGCCTGGCTTAGATTTCATAGCCTTTCAGCAGATAGTATTTGTAGTGAATAGTTTTAAGAAAACAAAATAGAACATTGTGTAATGGCAACTTTGACCTGTAAGCATTATGCAGCATTCAAACGGCACATGGAGAGATGCACACATGTCCCCACACACAAAGGTCCTTTATTCTTTGAAGCTGAACAGCCCTCTGAAAGGTTCCCTTCTGGATCCAGATCAGCAAATTGCATTTAGCTTCAGGCCTCGAGGGCACCTGGATCTGCAGGGACTGAAGGATTTTTGCTTGTCCTGGCTGGCATTAGCAATGGAGGAATTCTCAGAAGAACTGGATATTGAAACCCATTTGAACTCATTGATAGCTGAAATCCATCCAAATTTATGTTTCACTCTTTCCTGCTGCCCTACTTCCCTTCCCGTTTCATCTTGCTGTCTTCTCCCCTAATCCCTCTAACTGAATTTTTTTTTTCCTTTCTCATTTACCTTGGCCCTTTTGGAATTCTTTGAAACATGTTATTTCTATTAGCATTTATGACATCTTTATTGCTTGTTATCTTGTAACTCTCTAAGCATGCAGTAGTCCCCTGTTAACTGAGGGTGACACATTCCAAGAGCCCAAATGGATGTCTGAAACTAGAGATTGTATTGAGCCCTGTGTATACTATATTTTCTCCTATCCCTTGAGTACATATCTATGATAAAGTTTAATGTATAAATTAGGCACAACAAGAACATAATAAAATAGAACGATTATAACAATATACCAGCATCACTCTCTTGCACTTTGAGACTATAATTAAGTAAAATGAAGGTGACTTGAACACAAACACTGTGATACTGTGGCAGTCAGTCTGATAATAGAGCTGCCCACTAAGTGACTGAGGAATGTGGATATGCTGGGCAAAGGGATGACCACACCCCAATGGAACAGCACAGGAGGATTTGAAATTTCCCCACACGATTCAGATTAGCATGTAGTTTATAATGTATGACTTGTTTGTTTGGGGAACTTTCCATTTAGTATTTTCAGATCACAGGTGACCATAGGTAATTAGAACTTTGGGTAATGAAACTGTGGAAAGGTGAATTGTGGATAGAAGAGATCTACTGTCGTCATGCGTTTTTGTATTTTCTGATCTGTTTCATGCCAGATTTGAATTTCACTTGCATCAGAGACTATGATGGTCCTAATATTTTAAAATATAAAGATGCTGTTTTCATGTCAAGGATTTTAAGCTTAACCATGTCAGTAACAATGTTTCATATCTATAGATTCGATAAACATGTATGTTTATGTAGATTCATGAATACCTGTGATAATTCCAGGCTCCCATTCTGCCCCTCCCCCAGCCCATGATCCCCAGCTATGAACCAGCACTGTTGAGTTTATTTTGCTATGGAACTGAAGTTCACCTAATGTTTTGTATCGTGTGATTTTGACACATGATTAATGAGTACGAGAGCAAAAAGTACTTATTTGAAATAAACTTACTCTCTAATATGAACGGCCCCAGGAAACCCTAGAGCAGCGGTTCCCAACCTGTGGGTCATGACCCCTTTGGGGGTCGAATGACCCTTTCACAGGGGTCGCCTAAATACATCCTGCATATCAGATATTTACATTACGAATCATAACAATAGCAAAATTACAGTTATAAAGTAGCAATGAAAATAATTTTGGTTGGGGGTCACCACAACATGAGGAACTGTGTTAAAGGATCGCAGCATCAGGAAGGTTGAGAACCACTGCTCTAGAAAGTCTATCAAATTTTTGAACTCATGTTCTATACAGTGGCACCTGGAATTTCCAGGTTTGAGAAGGAAAGAAGGGAGGGAAGGAAAGAGAGAGAGAAGAAAGAAAGAAAGAAAATTATAAAAATGTATGTGTATGTGTGTGTATATATATAAATAAAACTTGAGAGGGTGGAGTCTGAATCTGATTGGAAGTTTGGGAAGTGCGGTAAAGCAGCCACTGAGGGTTTATAAATCTAGGGTAAAAGGGAAATGAATAAAACAAAAGGAATGGAGTTGTGTTCAAGATCATAGGTTGCTTGTATCTTTATTATCTTTTATTATATATTGCTATATTGTAAGGTTGGAGGTGGTAAAAAAAAAAAAAAAGTAAGAATGTATTTGGAGAGGAATGTTTAGATGAATCATTTCAAGTGTCACCTCAAAGCCTCGAAAAGGGAAATATTTCAGGGTGAAAATAACATTGTATTGCCTCGCTTGAGCTCACAGAAGAATCATGAAAAAGTTCAATTGGGAAGAGGAAAGCCAGAGGAAGAATAGATTCCCTGTGAGGCTTGAATTTCATCCCTACTACTTACTAGCTTTGTCACTGTTTTTTGCCTTTGAGCTAATTATTTAATCTGAGGTTAGTTTTCTTTTCTTTTTTTGAAAAATATAATGTCCCGCACTAGATGAGGATTAAGGAAGACAATTTCCTTTAAATGTTGAACTCAGTAAATATGTTATGGAGAAAAATAACCACCTTCTGCTTATCAGGCTTAATCAGTTGAATAGTTGCATCTAAGCTATACAATACAGCCCTTTTATATGCAGAGAAAGAACAGAGAGTTAAAAAAGACAGGTACATTTTAATTCCCAGGCATATTCTCAAGGATGACGAGTTAACTGAACCCAAATTCAGAGAACTTGGTCTGTGTTCTTGGAACAGTTCTTATTGCACTAACAAGGAAGGCCGAAAGTCAAGTTAGGAGACTTCTTATCATTGTCTTTTCCAAAAACGAATGTCTCCCTGAACTTACCAGCTGCTGGTTCCTTTCCCTTCAGAACACTCAAGTTTGAATCCCCTGTTCGTTGTTACTATCTCTGGGAACTTCAGCAGCCTGTTAACGTTGGACTCTTTATTTGTGAAGTGGAATTCTAACACTTGCTGTGTCTGCCTCACAGTGTTGTTGTAAGGATCAAGTGAAATAATGTTGGCGTAAGTTTTGTGTGGACTAAAACGTACCAAACAAGTGTGAGGCATTTCTGTCCTCGGTGTCCGCTGATCAACCACCTTTGCCCCCATGATGTGAACCAGTGGCTCAGTCTCCCGCCTAGCAGAGAATTTGTGCCGGGATGTACTATACATTTCTTATGATTTCCCTTTTCTTTTTTTTTTTTTTTTTTCATGCACAGTTTGGAATTCAAGTGGTCTCATATTGAATGGTCACAGACTGAATATGAGATCTGTGAGAATGTAGGCACGTTGCCCTTGGAAATTACCAGAAGGGGATATTCAATGGACTCAGCCTTTGTGGGTATAAAGGTAACAAATCTAAAATGCAAACTACCAAGCTAAAACTTAACGTTGCTGGTTAAGTACATTTGATTTTTTTTTTTTTTTTTTTTGAAAATCCAGACTGCAGGCATGTCATATTCTTCTGAAGATTCTAAATACAAAATCTCCTTGTCCTTCCATCCATCATCTAGGTTCATTAACCCTGAAATACGTTTTTTTTTTTTTTGCTGTTTTTGGCCAGGGCCGTGTTTGAACCTACTACCCGTGGTATATGGGGCCAGTGCCCTACTCCTTGAGCCACAGGCACCACCCTGAAATATGATTCTTTAACAACACATTTTCAGTTTTGAAATCAGATCATTTGTCTCTATAAACTCATTAAGTTTTGAAGTTTGATTTCACAGGGAGAAATATGTAACTTAGTGAAATTGGGCTAAATTCTACATTGGAAAGAGAAGTTGGATGCAAGACCTTTGTAGGGTACCCAGAGCAAGTTTTACTATCTAAATGGCTTCTTCTTAGTATCCACTCTATCACTCTCCATGGTCTCAGTGGATGAGGCAAATCAAGAGACATAAACCTATTTTGAGAGTTGTCTAAGCCGTGCAAAATTAGGAGAGCATATATTAATATAAGCACCTTGAAATATAAAGGATTTTCAGGTAATCCTTTTTGAATTAGTCAACTCACTTCTTTCCATTGACATGAACCATGAAGCATAACCTATGGCTTCTGGCATTGAAGAAATTTGTTAGGAGTCTTTATATACACAGTAATAACACTTCAAAAAAAAAATGAAAGTATGAAAAGCTTGTGTATATTAATGATGGGGAATGAGTTTTAAAGACTCCCCTCCTCAATCTGATGGAGAAGTCATTAATATTAGCTTCTGAGAAGAATGGCATCTCTGTTAAGTCTCAGTTTTAATGGTGAATTCCAATCACCCTCAGTACCCTATGCCCCTAAATTCAACCATACTCAGACTCAGTATTTATGTTTCCAGTGGGTACAGACTCTTTTTTTCCTGATCTGTCGGTGCTTTATTGTTATTAAATAGCAGAAACTTGGTGTGCCCTATAATTTTCTAGAGGATTGCTTATGGAATAAGAAAGAATCTGCCAAGATGGTTTTCTAATAATCGTCTAGTCTTCCATAGAAAACACCATCTGCTTTAGTCTGGAGTTTCAGGCCACCCACCTTACCAGGTAGAAAGAACACACATGGTGCTTCATGGAACCTTGTGTCTATCAAGCTGAATTCATCCTGTGAATCTTCCAGCTGAGAGTGCAGTTCAAACACAGTCCCAGAATCTTTCAGGACAGCTCTACCCTCAGCACAACCTGCCATCTTATGTAAGAGCTTCTTGGCTACTTGACTATGAGCAGGGTCCTGGGTAGAATCACGTACTTTCATCTGACTAATTTCTCCAACCATCTTGCCTCAGACCATTGCTTTTTCTACATAGGATTCTGTAAACTCAGTGGTGGTAAATACTAGGTAATTGTACGTACAAGAACCATGCAGGGAAATGTAACTCCCAGCATATGGTGGATACAGGTATACAATGGGCTGCCTTTTCACAATGAAAAGTGGTTCAGGAGGGGCCTTGGCATTGTAGGCAAAGAGCAAATGGAGGCCTGGAAGGGAGTATCCTTCTTCAGCAAAATGTTTCCACTGCAGACCAATTAGTGCATGTTAGAGCCTCTGATTTGAAATGGACATATTGTCAGACGCCATAGAATAGGAATTTTAAACATTTTTATTAAGCACTTTATTCCTTAGTAAGAAGGAACGTATAAAAAATATGCAGGAGAGGGTGGTGCCTGTGGCTCCAGGAGCAGGGCACTGGCCCATACACCAGGGGTGGTGGGTTCAAACCCAGCCTTGGGCAAAAACTGCAAAAACAAACAAACAAAAAAAAGATATGCAGAAGTAACAACTTCCTGTTATGCTTGAACAGGGCTCTCCTTCTATCACTTCTTTTTCAAATGCCCAAGGACGCTTCTTAACACATATTTAGACTTCCGCTGGGGGGGGGGGAGGGGGGGGGATTTGAGTCCCTGACTTCAGAGTCTTCAGATCACCTCTTCAGTTTTAGGTCTGGAGCCAGGACAGTCAATAGTCCTTTTAGACCGGAGTGATTTTTTTTCACAGCTCACTTGTTGAGAGCCTTGAAAGCCCTGGCTCCTGGGTGTGGATCTCCTTTGTGTGGCTGTTCACCAGGTCTCAATCCCACAAAGCTCTCCTTCAGATCTGCAAAGAGTGGTGGTTTCATCCAGACAGGAGAACGGAACAGACTTGAGTTAATCTGGTCTAAAGGCTTTCAGTGCCCTGGAGCTTCCAGGAAACCTCAAAGCTGTCTGACAGCTCATCACAGGGGTTGTCAGGAGAGCCTGCTTTTTCTTTTCCTCTTCAACTTTCTCTCTTCCTTTTTGTAAAGGTACTTTTCAAAAACCAAATTGGGCTGGAAGAAGGAAATAAAATAAAATTGTGCTCATAATAAAAAGAAAAATATTGTTTAAAATTCATGCTATTTTCTTCAATAATAGGCTCCTTTATGTATATAAAGGAAAAGAAAAAAAGCTTTCCTTTCTATTGATATTAGTCTAGCAAAAAGTTAACTTTAAGGAAAACCCAAAATGGTTTAATATAATAAAAAATCTATTTAATATTAAAACCAGATTTAAGAGAGTGAGTTTAGTCTAGCATGGGAGAGAATAGATGTTTCTCTATTATGGAACATTTATTTTTATTAAAAAATACCTTTTTTTCCCTCTTAAGGTCAACCAGGTGTCAGCTACAGTTGGAAAAGATTTCACTGTGACTCCATCTAAACTGATTCAGTTTGACCCAGGTACGTTTCGTGCCTACACTTTGTTTCATGTTTTTGTAAGCAAATCTAGATATTGCAGAGAAGGCAGAATACCATGTAACTTCAGCCAAGTAGACACTCCTCAGGGAACCATATCATCTCCAGAAGAGATGAATTTGAGTTTGAAATTTTGCTTTCATGTATTTTTAATAACAAGTGAATATTTATTTCATGAGAAGAAATATTATAACAAATGTAAAATATCACATATCAAAGCAAACATCTAAAAATACAGAAAAGAATAAAGTCATTTAAAAATTATTTAAAAGTCTGACACAAAGTTATAATAATTTAATTGACTCATATTTTTGATGGAAATTTTCAGAATGCTATGTTTACATGGGTTTTTAAAGGGCATTTCCAAATGATCCATGTTGGAATAGGTTGATATGAGGAGATTTCAGGGAAGATATTATTCTTTTCAATAGCACTTTTTTTTTTTTTTTTTTTGCTTTAAATCTGTTGAAACATTTTTCTGGGTGAAAAGGGAAATACAACAGTCTAGCGTTTACTCTCAAGGATGTGCTATTGTCTGGGAAACAGACATGAAAATACCATTATGTTGAGAATGAAAGGATAAGCCATTCCAGCTAAGGAAAATCTTGGAAGACTTCCCAGGGGGAGGCAGTATTCTAGTGGGCAGAAGAAGGAATCTCTAAGCACCAACACACCTTTGGGGACCTGTGCCTGAAGCTGAAACTGAAGTCCCACTGTCTTTCCCTGGCTCCTGCAGACCAGGCAGATAACACTTCCTTACCTCACTGCTTGCTTCTCTCTCTTTTCCTGTGGTTTGGGATATACCTGAATCATTCATTGGGGGATGGGAGGCTACAAAAGGCTTAGTGAAGCAGACAGGGATTGTGATTTTGTGCTTTCCTCCAAAGCAGAGGTACTGTGTTCTAAGAGGACTCCAGCAGGTCTAAACTCATTGGCCACTAACTCATAAAGTTTTGGGCAAAGGCAAAAGAAAATGTTCTAAAGACCATCACCATGCTAAAACTGAGAATCTTAATATCCAACATAGAAACTAGGTAGCTTAAAAAATAGACATTTAGTGTCTCACGGTTCTGGAGGCTAGAAGTTCAAGGTCAAAGTTTCAGCAGGTTTGATTCCTTCTGAAGCTGGGAGGGAAGATTTATTCTCTGCTGCTCTTTCATGTTCCTCCAGCATTCCTTGGCTTCTGATGCACCACTCCAATCTCTGCTTTCTTCTTCACATGGTGGTCTCTTTCTATGCATGTCTGTGTGCACTTTTCCTATTTTTATAGAGTCCCAATCATAAGGGATTAGGAGCCCACCCTATTACAGAATGACCTCACATTAATTACACCTGCAATTGTCCTATTTCCAAATAAAGTCCCATACAGAAGTACTGGGAGTTAAGACTTCAGCATATGAATTTTTGAGAGACACAATTCGGCCTATAAATAGTGAGCCTTAAATTTGACGTGCAACAACCTAAATATTGTTATCGGTCTCCTTCCTGTGATATATGACTTTCTAACTTAGATAAGTTTGTTCCTCCTTCTTAGGATATATAACTTTCTAACTTAGGTAGGTTTGCTTCTCCGGCTGACCACCCTCAGTGGGAAGAGTTATTCCTACTATGTGTTTGATGTTTACCCTCACACTGCAACAGGCCCTGGTGTTCTTCTCATTCCTCCTATAAAAGCATTCGATAAGCTTGCACTATCTATGCCTTTTTGTACTTCATTTTCCATTTTTTGAGAGTCTGGAGTAGTGGTTCTCAACCTTCCTACTGCCCTTTAATACAATTCCTATGGGTTGCCACCCACAGGTTGAGAACCACTAGGGTAGAGTCTTTGCCATATATCATCTTTATTATTTGAGGTCCGTTTATTATAAGGTCGGGAATGATGCAGGTTTTGAGCCATCCATCAGATGCTCTAGAATGGAGCACCTTAGGGAAGGCTTTAAAATTTACATCTTGGAGATTCTACTGGATAAGGTAAATGCTCATTTGTCTAGAAGAGTTTACATGCTGTTTTGAGTAGAGGGATACTAATGACTTCCAAAGGATCTAGATAGTCTTATGATTTTATATATTTTAAGAAATAATATAAGCATATCCTATATTATTTTTTTTAAAAACCATTAAACCATTCATTGTTTTGGTTTATCAAAACCATTTGGTAAACAAAGGACCAATTGTGTCCTTCAAAATGGTTTATCTTAACCATTTATTAAGTGTGAAACAGTTTTATAAATTGAAGTCTTATTTTAGAGAATTATAAATTATAAAGGTTCCCAGATCCACAGGTCAAGAAAAAATGTTTATTTACTTTCACATTGTTAATCCTTACTTTTTTTTTTTTTTTTTTTTTAGATCTGTAGCCCTGGGTAGAGTGCTGTACTGTCATAGCTCATAGCAACCTCAACCTCTGGGGCTCAAGTGATCCTCTTGCCTTAGCCTTCTGAGTAGCTGGGACTACAGATGCCCACCACAAGTCCTGGCTAGCTTTTCTTTTTTCTATTTTTAGTAGAGATGGGGTCTCACTATTGCTCAGGTTGGTCTCAAACTCCTGAGCTCAAGCAATTCACCTGCTTCAGAATTGCTTCCAGAGAGCTAGGATTGTAGTCCAGAGGGCTAGGACTACAGTCTTGAGCCATTGTGTTTAGCCAATTCTTTCTTCTTTTGGGTCTGGTGTCCACACCTTTTGTCCAGAGCAATTTATTTATTTCTTTACAAATAGCAGCTTCCATGATTGAGTGGAGAAACAGAGTGAACAAAGACCGTGGGATGTTGTAAGCTTTGAGAATTCTTAGGAGGGAGCTGGAAAGAAAGCTTACCTTTCAGGTATTGTTTAGTAAACCACAACCCAGAAAAAGAAACAAACAACAGAACACTCAGAAAAACAGTGAATATTTTGCATTCAGGTATTTGTGACTCTTGAGCCAATATATGTTCTTAAGAAAATGATTGTTTTCCTATAAAATATGTGTTCTTGAATGTTTTGCTATATTCTTAATTAAAATAACAACATTCTTAAGATTCAAAATGTTTTCTAAGGAAACAGATCTTTAATGTAATATTTACTCTGAAATATTGAGAAAATATCTTTCTTTCTTTTTTTATTTATTATTAAATCATAGCTGTGTACATTAATGCAATCATGGGGCACCATACACTGGTTTTATATACCATTTGACATATTTTCATCACACTGGTTAAAATAGCCTTCCTGGCATTTTCTTAGTTATTGTGTTAAGACAT
>CAUYPK010081878.1:0-33285 GCA_963574355.1 Loris lydekkerianus
GATACTTTACTAAGAAGAATATGTTCCAGCTCCATCCATGTAAACATGAAAGAGGTAAAGTCTCCATCTTTCTTTAAGGCTGCATAGTATTCCATGGTGTACATATACCACAATTTATTGATCCATTCGTGGGTCAATGGACACTAGAAGAAAGTGCAGGGAAAATTCTTGAAGAAATCGGTCTGGGCGAATATTTTATGAGGAGGACCCCCTGGGCAATTGAAGTAGCATTAAAAATACACTACTGGGACCTGATTAAACTAAAAAGCTTCTGCACAGCCAAGAACATCGTAAGTAAGGCAAGCAGACAGCCCTCAGAATGGGAAAAGATATTTGCAGGTTATGTCTCTGACAAAGGTTTAATAACCAGAATCCACAGAGAACTCAAATGTATTAGCAAGTAAATAACAAGTGATACCATCTCAGGGTGGGCAAGGGACTTGAAGAGAAACTTCTCTGAAGAAGACAGGTGCATGGCCTACAGACACATGAAAAAATGCTTATCATCCTTAATCATCAGAGAGATGCAAATCAAAACTACTTTAAGATATCATCTAACTCCAGTAAGATTAGCTCACATCACAAAATCCCCAAACCAGAGATGTTGGTGTGGATGTGGAGAAAAGGGAACACTTCTACTTTGCTGGTGGGAATGCAAACTAATATGTTCATTTTGGAAAGATGTTTAGAGAACACTTAGAGAACTAAAAATAGACCTGCCAATTGATCCTGTAATTCCTCTACTAGGTATATATCCAGAAGACCAAAAATCACATTATAACAAAGATATTTGCACCAGAATGTTTATTGCAGCTCAATTCATAATTGGTAAGTTGTGGAAGAAACCCAAGAACACAATTTTTAATATAAAAGAATTCTTGTTGGGACGATAGGAAGAGCTGCCTCAGAGAATTGGAGGAGCTTGGTGCGCAGGTTGTGGTACACCTAATAAGGACGGGCTGTGCATTTGGGGGGCAGGTTGTGGTACACCTAATAAGGACAGGCTGTGTATTTGGGGGGCAGGTTGTCGTATACCTAATAAGGAGGGGCTGTGTATTTGGGGGGCAGATTGTTGTATACCTAAGAAGGTGGAACTGTGGATTTGGGGGCAGGTTGTGGTACACCTAATAAGGAGGGGCTGTGCATTTGGGGGGCAGGTTGTCGTATCCCTAATAAGGAGGGGCTGTGTATTTGGGGGGCAGGTTGTGGTACACCTAATAAGGAGGGGCTGTGTATTTGGGGGCAGGTTGTTGCACACCTAAGAAGGAGGGGCTGTGTATTTGGGGGGCAGGTTTTCATATACCTAATAAGGTGGGGCTGTGGATTTGGGGGGCAGGTTGTGGTACATCTGATAAGGAGGGGCTGTGTATTTGGGGGGCAGGTTGTGGCACACCTAATAAGGAGGGGCTGTGTATCTGGGAGCAGGATGTGGGGGATGATGAATGTTGCCATTAGGAAGGCTGCCATGGGGCCTACAGAATCTCAGCCCCTTTGTGTTGCAGAAAATCCACCATGTCTGGACAACAACTCAAAGATCAAGTAGTTAGTTAAGGGAGAAGATTATAAAAAGAAATGCAAGGGTTATAGAAATTTCTTCATAGAGCTGGTTATATTACCTGGGTCCTGTGGCTTCAGGCTACAATCAAGATGTTGGCCAGGTTGCCATCATCTGAAGGCTCAACTGGGGATGGGCTTCCTTGCTGGCCATTGGACTTTGCAGGCTATTGGCAGAAGGCCACCCTCAGTTTCTTGCAACACGTGTCTCTCCATAGGATTGTTTGTGATGTGCAGCTTGCTTCATCAGGAAGAAGAGGGAGAAGGAGAGCAAGGCAGAAGGGAGTCTAACCTTGGTAGTAACAGCTATCATTTTTTACCATATCTACTTATTAAGAGCAAGTCACTACATCAGCTGCACCCACACAGAGCAGAGTATCCAGGGCTCCAGTGCTGGGAGGCAGGGTCATGGGGAGCTGTTTCAGAAGAAGCCTCGCCCAGGAGCACATGCAAAGTTCAGCCATTTTCACTTTCTCTTTCACTTTCCACTGTGGTCTTTTTTAATCTACTTTGCACATATGTACAGCCTCGGGGTTAGTCAGGGCAGTGTGGCTCCTTCAGGCCCTCTGTGGTTCCTGTTATGCATGGGTGCAGCCTTAGGCAGGAGTGACCGTGCCTCAGTCTGGAGGACCTGTTGCCCCTCCTGCTTTTCTGCCTTGGGGATTTTCACTTAAACCAACAAGACTGCCCACGGCTCCAAATCGAGGAAGCCCCCTTTAACCACAGCAGAGGGACTGCCCCCTGTATGCCTGCCTTGCCTGGCAGAGCCTTCCTGCTGGCTTAGCCAGGAGGAGGGCAGGGAGCAGCCTCAGGCTGCACATTCCCCCTGTTTGCTCCCCATTTTCTGCTTCTGCAGTTCTCAAGCATAAAGGCTGCTCCAATTGTTGCATGCCTTTGGTTGATTTCCAAAATGCTTCATGGTTGGTCAGTTTTGTCAAGTGTTAGAGTTACTTTTTGGTAACAGAATATTTGACCTGTTCACTCAGCCATAGGCAAAGTCCCTTGCCACTGCTTTCTTTAGGTAACATTTTGTAATACTCCCTTTGCTATTTTGAAATAAAATTCATATAAAACTTATCCTATTTGCATACACATATTTAAAAATTACTATAATCCTCTAAGATAATCTAAATAAGAAATTTAAGGAATATGCAGTCTCCCTTTGGGTATATTTCTGTATGTTAGTGCTTGGTCACAACTAAAATAAAGGCAAACCCCTAGATTTCCCCATGACCCTTAGGGAATGGTGGGACCTCACTGAAAACCAACAACATAGTCAAAACTGTCTGGACTCTATTCCTGCAGGACTAGTAGGGATAAGTTCTATTTAGAAAATATTCCATGACTCAAACTTGACCTCCCCTGGTCTATTTTTCTTCTGAACATTCATGCAAGCAAATCAACTTTGAAACAGAAAATGCACTGTTTTTTTTGCCCAAAGGATATTAACTTTTAGGTGAAAGCTTTATTATATCTTTCTAGCAAGAACATCTCTGAAACATACAGGTGAATTTCCCAGGGCAGAAGAGAAGCAGAGGAGTCTAGGGTGGGCTGGACCAGGAGCAGAAAGGTGTCTTTGGAGGGCTTCAGGGCCCTTGTGATGAAAGTGTACTTAGCAGGCACCAAAGTCAAACCATGACTTTAGCTATGTGAGATTAAATAATTAAAACTTAAAGCTGACTTGACATTATGATGAGCCTTGAGTACTTTGTGGCAATATTGCCTGAGTCTTGTGGCAGGCTGCTGCAACATTTGCCTTTTTTTCTCTGCAAGTAACAGTGGCTCCAGAGATAAGACCCCCTCAGATCACTACCCCTCTACATGGAGTAATAAAGTAATCTTCCTTGAAAGGTAGCAACTGATAACTAATCACATCTCTGTAACTAGTGGTTTTGTATGGAAAATGATCCTGCTAAATTTTCTCTGTCTCTGCCTATGTAGGTGAAACTTGAACTTCATCAATGGAAAAGAAGCCATACTCTGTAAAATATTTTAAGTAGGTTTATTCTGAGCCCAATTTGAGGACCATGACCTGAAGCCACATCAAAGAAGCCTTGAGCAAGTGGACTTCTGGTGGTGGGGTTACAGTTTGGTTTTGCACATTTCAGGGAGACGGGAATTAGGAGTAAAGTCATAAATCAATATATGGAAGGTATACATTGGTTTGGCCTGAAAAGGTGGGACATCTCAAAGTTGGGGCTTACAGGTTACCCCTGGGTTTAAAGATTCTTTAGTTGACAACTGGCCGGAAGAGTTAGTCTTTGTCTAATAGACCAGGAGTCAGTGAAAAGGAACATTTGTGTTAAGATAAGGGTTTGTTAATCTGAGAAAAACTACTGGACACGTGCCCAGACCCGGGTGGTCTGTCTATGTGTTGAGGAGTGTTGTGCCTTAGGCCTGTGAATGAGTCCCCAGGACATCTGTATGAAGGGAGGAGGACGTGGTGAACCGTGTCGGATCTTCTTTCTCATGTCTAGAAATTCTGTTTCAGGCCAGAGAGGAGGTCCAGTCAGTCAGCTGCTGTGGGGGAGCCTTACGACTTTATTTTAGTTCACAACTTTTTCACTTCAGAACATCAACCCACTCATCTGGGGTTGGTGTTTCCCAGATGGCTTTCCTGAAGGTCTGTGATCAAATAAACTCTATACTTTACCATAGTTTCTGAATGTCATTATCTAAGGTTGGCTGCTATTTCTCTAAGAATAGAGTTTATTCCAATGATCTGGTCCCTTAATCTCTGAGATATGCTCCCATTTCACAAATGACTGCTCCTATTAAAACTTACAACATCATCTTTGCTTTTCTTATAATATTTTCCTTCTTAATTAAATAATTATTTTGGGGGGAGACAGAATCTCACTCTGTTGCCCTTGGTGGAATGCTGTGGTATCATAGCTCACCCTTAACTCCAAATCTTTCCCTTCTATGGAATGAACAATGCACACTGGTATTTACTCATGTCTGCCCTGTACTTAGGTTACATCCATGTTATACTCAGGAGGTCTTTGAGGATAAAAGCAGGTTACACATAAACCAACCAGGTTTTCAAGGATGAATGCAGCCCACAGTGGGCTCATCTCCATGTCCCTTGTGGTGTTGAGCACAGGGCTGGCCCATAGTAGGTGCTTGACAACTGCTTTATGACATAATAAGCAAAGGGGCAAATAAATGTGTAAGTGAACAAGTGATTCAGTTGTCCAAATGAGGCACTGAATAGGTGAACCCAGTGAGGGAGTCAGTCACGGAGTTAAGGCTGGAATGAGTCACTGCGTCCACACCAGGCAAAGCATTTTTAGGTGAAGAGAGCACAAACCAGCTCAGGCAAAAATAGCATTCGGAGAGGCCAGCCTTTGCTTAACAGCTCCACAGAGGCTTTCTGTCAAAAAAGAGGGAATTCCCCCAAAGGAAATTAATGTGATGCTGCAAAATGAACTGAACTAGGAAACCCACCCTCAAAATGTCCACTAGAAAATCTTACTGATTATGTCAGTAAGAAATGTCCACTAGAAAATCTTACTGAACCTTAGACCCCAGGGACAGCTGGACCTCAGGGGACGAGACAGGGCAGGTGGGGGCCAAGGCTGAGGGCTTCCCCTTCATCCCTGCCTGCCTGGGTGTTGTGCTTCATCCTTTGTATTCTGGCCACCAGCCTCTCTCTACCCCAACCAGTGTCTTCTCCTGGGTCCCTTTACCTGTGTCTTTGTTTTTTATGTGATATTTCAGCTTAAGCATCTAACCATACGCTGCATTTTCCTTGGTTCAAGTTAAAAAATATATATATCTAGTTTCTCTGTCCATGTTCTTTGATTTGCATCATTTTCTTTGGGGCAGGTGTCACTCTGATCTTATCAAGGATGGTGGGGCAGCAGCAGGCAGAGCACAGTCACAGGGCTTGTTCCTGGAGCAGTGATGAACAGGCACACACAGTGAGCAGGTGAGTGAGTGAGCAAATGGACAATGCCTGGGCCTCTCCCCTCAAGGTCTCTCTGTCATTTTTTTTTTGCAATTTTTGGCCAGGGCTGGGTTTGAACCCACAACCTCTGGTATATGGGGCTGGAGCCCTCCTCCTTGAGCCACAGGCACCACCCTGGTCTATTTTCTTTTTAATTTCAGATTATGTGGGTAGAAATGATTAGGTTACAATGTCCGTGTTTGTTAGGTGAGGTCCCTGTGCAGTTGTGCCCTTCCCCAGGAGGTGTGCCGCACACCCTTACGTTGTGCCCTCCCCCAGGAGGTGTGCCGCACACCGTTACGTTGTGCCCTCCCCCAGGAGGTGTGCCGCACACCCTTACGTTGTGCCCATTAAGAGGAAGCACATCCCTCTCCCTCCCTCCTCCTCCCTCCTCTCCCCCAACTTGAATTAAATTCGGTTTTTCTCTTGTGTGGGTGTGAATTTGTTTGTGTACTGGTTTCATATGAGTATTGAGTATACTGGATATTTGTTTTTCCATTCTGTGGTACTTTACTAAAGAGAATGTTCTCCAACTTTATGCAGGTTAACACAAAAGAGGTAAAGTCTCCATCTTTTTTATGACTGAATAGCATTTCATGGTATACATATGCCACAGTTTATTAATCCATTCATGGGTTGATGGACACTTGGGTCACATCTTGGTGATTGTAAATTGAGCTACAACGAACATGCTAGTGCAAATGTCCTTATGATAAAATTATTTTTTTTCTTCTGGGTAGATACCTCGTAATAAGATTGTGGGATCAAAGGGCAGGTGTATTTTGAGTTCTTTGAAGATTCTCCATACTTCTTCCTAAAGAGGCTGTGTTAGTTTGCAGTCTCACACTCAAGGTTTCTCTTCCCCAAATCTTCAGAAGGGACAGCAGCCACATGTTTCTGGAAGCCCCGCCTGCAAGTGGAGGCCCCAGTAAGGGCAGGGAGGGGACTGGGCTCCAGAACTCTACTCCTGCAAGCACAAAGTGTCAGTTCTCCTTTCAGCTGATGGCCATTGAAAGACGCCAAGCCCATCCAGGCCCCTACGGGCCTCCCGGAGGAACAGTTGGGAATTCTGATCAGTGAACACTTATGGATGTGCGTATGTGTGCATCAGCATTGGCTGGGCTTGGGGGCAGAGGAGGGAGAGATGGAGCAGGGTTAGCCCCTGCCCTGCAGGGTGCATTGTGTCCTTGGGGGAACATGGTGGGTGCTATGTTAGCCCCCCACTCCTGCCCCCATGGCAGTTTGGGTGAGGACACACCACCCCAGTTTAAGGGAAGGGCCCAGGCTGCTCCAGCCATCAGCAATTGACTATAACCCCAGGGCAGAGTGCAAGCTGGATGCCGGAGTCCAGGCAGCATGGAACTGAGAGCTTTGGCTGGAAATGTGAGGACAGACTCTCCCCTGGCAATGATGGGGTGTTCGAACCTGAAGCCTGTGGTCACTTAGCCCTGATGCAGGAGGGAAGCTACTATGAAGATGAACTGCTGTCAAGGAGGGGGGCAAAGCCAGGGGTCTCCCTGAACCCTGGGCCAGCACCTGAGTGTTTCAGACGCAGAACGTGTAATGCAGTTGGGATAGTTGTGTGTCTGTTGCTTGCTATCACCATCTTCCGTGCAGTGACAGTAACTTATACAGGTGAGATGGTAACAGAGCATAGTGACCCTGCCCAAAAGAGGCTGGGAGCACAAAGCAAGGCGTGATGGAGGCTACTGAGGAGGGTCAGAGAAGAGCCCAGTGAAGAAGCATTTGTGCTAGATCCTGAGGGACACGAGGACCTTGGCAGTAGAGGAATTACAGCCCAGGGGAGGGAGTGGCCCCGGCCAAGGCACACAGGGGTGTGGGAGGCCAAGGGAGCCTTGTGTGTCTGCTGCAGGGAGGTAGCCTGGCTCTGCAGTTGCAGGCACACAGCTTCTGGGCTGTCTGGGTTTGGACCAGTTCCAGTCCCCTTCCCTGAGAGGGGACTTGAGTGGGAGCTGGAGAGTGAAGATGTGTGAATTCTTCCTGCTTTGGAAAGCTCATTTGTTCACCCCACAAGCAGCCAGGCGCTCTCAGTGGTGTGGAGGGGAGCAGGGAGCTTGAGCCAGAGAGACCGGGGACCACCAGGCACAGACAGCATCAAAGATAGCAGCCTTGCCAGGAGCCCTGGGTACCACGACCTTCTCAGGACCTGGGATGGTGGTGAGTTTGGGAGAAAGAAATGAAGCCTGGGGAAGTGTGTGGGGGGCAGGGTGATGTTTCCCCTGCCCCCACCAGTGGTGCTCATTGCAACAGAATAACTATCACATCCATGCATCCAGATGCATGGATGTGATAGTTATTAAGACTTTGATAAAATGATGTTAGGAGCATCCGTGCAAAAGGAAGAAATAGAACATGTGGTCAGGGAAGACCATTTGTGATGTGCTTTCTAGCACCAAAGCCACATATACTCTTGCTCCCGGCCAGCCCACCACCGGGCTCTCCCCACCCACATCAGAGCCTGTCTTGGGGTCTGCGATGGGTGGGCTCTCAGAGAAGGAGACTGGGTGAACCCACGTACACAGGGAGGCTGGGACACATTCCCTCCTCCCTCCTTGCTTCCTCTCTCAACGAACGTGGCCAAGCCCAGGCAGCCCAGATGCTCTGTGCATGTAACTGCAGAGCCAAGGTTGCTGGCAGGTCCACTGAGGCATTCTGAGTGTCAGAGCCAGAAGTCCCCTTGGAGGCCAGCTCGCGTCACAGATGGGAGATCAAAGCCCAGGGAGCCCAAGAGGCCTGCCCAAGTTCAAAACAAAATAGAGACCCAGAAATTCCATTGATTGTGACAAGACCTGGAATCCATATACTTCCCCAGAGATATCTACTGCACTAGGTCAGAGGTCTCAGAGCCAAGTGCTGTCCGGGGCTTAGGAGAGGAGCTGGCCAAGTCACGAGGCAGCGGGGAGGGTGCCAGGAGCACACGTCACTTGGTGTCAGGTGATGGTGGCCATGGGGGAAGAGGTTTTTCAAGCGAAGCCAGAAACGTTGATTTTTATGTGAAACTAGTTGAAACATATTTAAAAAGAAATGCCGACTGAAAAAAATCCACATGGTCCTGCTCAGGCCTGGGACTGTACACTCGCCCCCTTGCCCTCCTTTGACCCTCATCACAGCCAGGAGGCATGTCAGCCAGGTGCCCATAGGTGACACTGAGAGGCATGAGGACACCCAGTGCTAGCTCACCCCAGCCCTGTGGCTTCCAAGAGAAACCGGCCGCAGGCAGGTAGAGGAGGCCTTGAGTGTGGAGAAAGGTTTGAACACATCTCCAGCCCCGGGTCAGACTTGGGGGCCTGTGGGGTGACATCTGCAGGAATTTTTCTGGGGAGAGGGGTCAGCTGCCTGTTTTTGTTTTGTCCTACTTTCTGGTGTTTTAAGACCTAGTATCATTTGCAATACACAAGAGCCATTTGAAAAATATATAATCTTAGTAGCAGGAACTGGCTTCCCTGTGGCTGGTCCAAGTTCCAGAGAAAAGTCTTGGGTCCCCAGTCTCAGCAGGGCATCTGAGGCGGGTGGCTCTGATGCTCCAAGCGCCACAGCTGCCCTACTTTTCCAGGGCGGTGCAAGCAATGTCTCATTTAGGCTGCGGGATGGAAGTGCTCTGGAGTGTCTGTGATTTACACTCTCAGAGCCCTACAGCCCCCTTTGCCCTGGAAATGTCCTTTCTTTGCCCTGTAGGGCTCCTAGGAGGGCTGCTGCTTCCCAGGAGTGCAGGCCTGGGGGCTGGCTGGCCCTGTAGGGCAGCTAACGGAAAGACCAGGAAAGCAGCCACATGGAACTGTGGAGTTGAGCCAGTCAGGGAGCAGGCATGAGGTCCACCTAGCACCACTTCCAGGCGCTGGGTGACCCTGGGCTTGCTCTGTGTTCTCTTGAGTCCAGCCTTTCAACTATGGAGCTAATAGGACTCCGTAAGGGGTTGCAAACTGGTGCCAGTGATATTCAACCCACAGACGTGTTTTGTTAAACCTGCAAAGTGTTTTAGAAATCAGGGCATTTCACACACACACACACACACACACACACACACACACAAATTCAGATTTCTGAATCTGAATACATGAATAGCTTAGTATGCTTAGGCCTGGGAGGCATCTGCCTCCAACACTGTTACGTGCCCTGAATTTCTGCAAATTTGCAAAGCCCTTGGTTGTCTCGTGAGTGACTCCTGACACCCCCAAGCAAAGCAAGGCTTGATTGTCGTGTTTTTTTACAGACAGGAAACTGGGGTCTCTGGAGAACCAGCTTCCCCACAGCTGTGTGTTCAGGAAGCCCAGGGAAGGGAACAGACTCAGGAGATCGCAGCCCTGAGCCCTGCCCGCTGCCCGGCCCAGCCTCCCTGCCATGCCCTCCTCTGAAGATCTCCCTCCCCCTTCCAGTCTGTGGAATGTAAGGACCAGGATGTCAGTGCTGTCCACCCCCCAGAACTTGTCTCTCTAGCCAGTGACAGAGCAGGGAAGTGTCAGGGCTTCACGGGCAGTCAGACGCGGACAGGACCTTTAGCCGCGGTCAGCCCAGGTATGCACGGGGGTAAGTCCCCTACTAATGAGAGCCTGGAAGGAGGGTGGGCTTGGAGCCCAGAAAGGCATGAGTCCAGCTCCACCACATAGTAGCTGGAAGCCCAGGGCCTGGGTGACTGTGTGCCTTGGGCTTCCAACCTGTAAAATGGGACAGGAATCTCTACTTTTTCAGACAAGCCATAGATAGAGGTGACTTTGTAACTTTCTAAAGTGGTTAGAATTACCTAACCCAGGGGTTGAAAACTCCTGTGTCTTCAGGGGACATAATTAAGAGCCCAGGCTCTACAGGAAAATCTACCACGTGCCAGCTGTGTGTTCCTGCACGGCTAGCATAACCTCTCTGATCTAAGGTTCTTGTTCTGTAAAATAAAGCCGATAATAGTTTCTATTCCAAGCACCTGGGAGTGTTCGGTTGGATATCTGGGTACAGTGGCAGGCACACAGCAGGTGCTTTGTAAATGGTAGGCATGGATATGTACGATGGCAAACACAGGCCCCATGATGACAAGGGGGAGTAGTGTTGGACTGCACAGGAGGATGGCCCTGGGAAGGCCAGACCAGGGGCCCACTGTGGGGGGTAAACACAAAAACAGCTGTAGCCAAGTCCAGGCAGGCCCTCCCTCACCCCACCCCCACTTCCTGCTTCCCTCCCCAAAGGTTCAGGGCAGGAGCAGAGAGGCAGGGAGGGCTGGTCCTGCAGCCAAGAACATGACTCGGGGCTCATGTTCCTCCACTCCCAGTCCCCCAGAAAAAGCCCAGCCTAGAGGCCTGGCCCAGAGGGTGGACAGAGGGTGGCTGACCCCAGATGCTGGGTGTCTTGATCAAGAGGGCATGGTATAGGTCTGGACACCATACGCTAGTCCTGCTGTACACTGCTGGTCTATTTATCGTCCCTGTAATTTGAGTCGGGCTAACTCCCTGCTCTCAGGGGAGTGGTGGAGCCCAGCGTGTCCAGCTGCAGGAAGCAGGGGCCGGTGCACGCAGGACTGAAGACAGAGGCTGCCTCTTCTCTGCCACACGGGAAGCCATCCTTTGGGAAGCCAGCCTGTGGTCCTGTCCTTGAAAAGAGCCCTGGTGAGCAATATACATGAGTTAGGGTAGGCCAAGCCGAGCCCTGCTCACAGGTGTCACAGCTTTCTGTCCCTGGAATATGGGAAGAGAGTGAAGGCCTGTGGGGCTGGGTCCTGGGGAACGTGATCTAAGGGCTCATGCTGCCATCTGACCTGCCAGACACTACACATTGCCGTGCTTTCTCACAGTGAATCCACAAAGGAGGTATTGTTAGCCCATGTTGACAGCTGTGGAAGCCAAGGTTCAAAGAGCTTGAGTTACTTGCTAGGGCCCATCACTTGCAGGCCGTGGAGCCCTGCTTCTCAGGAAGCTGGGATTGTGGGGTTTTTGTTTGTTCTTGAGACAGAGTCTCACTATGTCACCCTAGGTAAAGTACTGTGGTGTCACAACTCACAGCAACCTCCAGCTCTTGGGCTTAAGCGATTCTCTTGCCTCAGCCTCCCAAGTATCTGGGACTACAGACGCCCACCACAATGCCCAGCTATTGTTTGGGTGCAGTTGTTACTGTTGTTTATACAACCAGCCTGGGTGTTTGTGGCCGGCACCCTCCACTCAGCTACGGGCGCTGCCCGGAAGCTGGAATTCTTCTTCTCACCGTGAATGAAGAGGTGTAGCCCAGGAAGGGCCGTGGTGGCCCCACAGCAAGTCTTCAGGCTTTGAACCCACATCACTTTGGTTAGCTGAGCCCTGGGCTCCTCCTTGAAAGGCCCCACAGAGGTGACTTGCTGCTCCTGCCCCAGAAGCATGTACGTGTGCCATGTGCCCTTCACAGGCTGAGGATGACTGGGGCTTTCTGCAGGGTTGGTGGAGGGTCATGGGGCCAGACCCCTGGGATTTGAATCTCAGCTGTGTCCTTGGGCATCTTTGCCAATTAAACAAGCACACAATGCTCCCTGCCTCTCTTTCCTCATCTGTAAAATGGGACAGCACGGTATTATGTGCCTTATAGATTATGGTTAAGAGTTACTCAATCAGGCTATAGGTGGGAAGTGCATAAATAGTGTCTGGCACATGTCACTAGCTGCCATTATTTTGGTACCTGTCACAGCTCTGTGTGATTGCAAGGAAAGCACCAGCCAGGTGCCCGGCCCCGAGCCTCTGCCTCCTCTGGGTCTGAGTCCTGCTGTGTTTCCTGCACCCACCTCCCCCACTGGGTCTGGGCCTGTGGTGTTCCAGAGGGGTCCCTCAGTGACCCATCACAGACTTTCATCCCTCAAGTGCAGAGGGACATGCAGCCACACACAGATGTTCCCTGTGGGGTCCTGTCATGCGTGCGCCCGGGTCATCAGCTTGCCCCACATTCTCACTGCTGCTCTCACTTCACCTGCTCCATCTCTCTCTGGCCCTTAAAGCATTGGTGGAACCCCACTGGGCACTGGCACTCCATCAGGGACAGACATTCCAGGCCACAGGGTCCCCCGCGGGGCTCCACTGAGGTGACTGGGCCCCCACCCAGCAGGCATTTAGAGATGCTTGGAGATGGTTTTGGCAGGGGCTGCTGACAGAGGCCAGCATGCTGCTGAAGGACTGAGTTGGAAATGTTGGCGGTACTGAAGGTGGGGACCCCAGTCCGCTGGACAACACAGACTGGCTGAATGGTTACAATCAGAGGTGAGGAGGTCATAGTGGAGGGTGGGCCAGACTAGCTGGAAGTCCAGTGGTGATGGGATTAACTGCTCCAGAGGGAAGCAGAGGGAGTACATGGGTCACCTGTGCCCTGTGCATGTTCCCTGGATCTGTGTGGCTTGTCGAGGATGCAAACATGGCTCTTGTGGTAGTTCAAGCCCCATCTGCTCCAGTAATTTCATTTGTCGCCCTGGATCTAGCCATGCTGAAGCCTTGTGCTCTCTGGTTTTGTGGCCCCACCAGGCTTCCCCATTCCTTAAACTTGTTCAAGTTGAGTTAGTTCTAAGAAGCAGATGAAAGCCACACTGAGCCCACACTCACAGATCTCGGGTGGACTCTGTCCCTCCCCCTTATGGACCTGATGACCCCCCACCGACCGCTGCCTTCTTCCCTCCTTCCTGTGGCTGGTGGCCTCCATTAGGGCTGCAGAAGTGGCAGCTGTCATCCCAGCAGCATCACAATATCCAGGCATCAACTTCGTGATTGAAGTGTTCCATCGGCCTGGATGCGGGGAGCAGCGATCAGACGTGGCTGGCGGGACAGCTGCCTGAGCAGGGCTGGCAGTTAATTAAAAGCCCCACGCACTTGGTGATTAACTAATCACAGCATGATGGCAGTCGGCGATGACGCAGTGACTTCTCTGCTGGAGTCAGTTGAGAAGTTCCAAATGTCTGCCTTCAGGCGGCTGTAGCAGCAGGAGGCTTGGGCAGCCCCAGTGTAGACGTCCCAGGCAGTTTGCCAAGCAGGTTCCCAGCTGTTTCTCTGGTTTAAAGCTTACAGGAGGAAGAGTGAAGGGGGCCTGGGTGGGAGGACGAAGGTGTGACCATCACCACAAGGGCTGAGGAGGAAAGTGGGGGTGCTGTCAGCCTTTGGGGAATTGTAGACAGAGGCTGAGCCTGATGGGGCATCAGGAGAGCAGGAGGGAGCTGGTCCCAGTGCCTGGAGTCTGGGATGAGCTGGGTGGAGTCTGGGATGAGCTGGGTGGGGTGAGAGCTGACAGGGCAGGGTGGTGCAGTGGGTCAGCCGAGGTGGGGCCTGATGGGCACAGTGAATGCCACGGCCCTGCCTCTGATCGCCAGGGTGACGATGAACAAGCCTTTAAATCTCTCCTTTCTTTCTTCTCAGGGTTGTAGCAAGGATTCATCCA
The DNA here is from genome assembly GCA_963574355.1 of Loris lydekkerianus. Taxonomy (NCBI): domain Eukaryota; kingdom Metazoa; phylum Chordata; class Mammalia; order Primates; family Lorisidae; genus Loris; species Loris lydekkerianus. The sequence continues at coordinate 13,886 of CAUYPK010081878.1, forward strand.
CAAGAAAGTTTTGAAACAAAACAAGCATGTAAAAAATACTAACGAGCCTTGGTAGCTTGCAAAGCAGAGGCTACTTCCTCAAAAGAGAGAAAGGATGGTCCTTAACAGAGAGCCGTGACTTTGGTTCCATTTCCCAGGCATGCCGTCTCGATGAAGGGAGTTGGGGAATGGTCAGCTTGGGGCCTTGGCGTAGCTGGCCTCAAGACAGGCAGGAACGGTCACCATGGTGCAGTCTAAGTCAGCAGTGCCCCTTGGAGCAACTCAGAGGGTATGGGGCAGGCTCGCCGGGACTGTGTAGGTGGGCAGCTGAGCGGCCCCTCACTATCTTCATCCTCCCCAGGTCTGTTCCCCAGCTCCTGATTCCCACGAAGGGTGACCCTATAGATGTGGGGAAGCTGTGACTTCAGCGTCATGAATGTTGGCCCCCAATTCCCTATCACCCAGCAGGGGAGCCCACACAAGGTTTGTGGTGAAACCCTCTGGTCTACCTCTGCTCTGCTGGCTGGGTCATCGCATAGGCACCTGGGCTGCAAACTGGCTCTGGCTAATCTGAGCAAAACACATTTGCTGGAAGGGTCTGATGGAGCTCTCAGAGCAGGAAGACGAGTTGGGAAACTGGAGCTTGGGAAGCCCCAGATGGGGACAGAGGCATGTGTCCCCCCGGCCTTTGACATCTGTGTGTCCCTTGCTCGACATTCCAGGAGGTGCAGGGCTGAGTGGCGGAGCTACTATCACAGGATGACCCTCTCCCAGGGAGGGTACAACCTTTCTGATGGAGTCAAAGCATCTCTCAGGGGAAGGATCTTTTCCTACAGCGGTACTGGGGTGCTGGATGAGGAGGGGGTGTGTGTACTGATGTGTCCACAACACCGAGCCAGGTCCTGAAAGGCTTCTGGAAGGCACACATGGTGTTCATGTTTGGAAGTGGGTGACAGGGCTGGAGCTCCAGGGAGATGCCCCCCCTCTGCCCCAACATCTGTCCAGGACCCTCCTGGAGGGGCCAGTCACAGCAGCAAAGTGGTCAGCCGGCGAGTGTCTCTTCACGTCCCTCCCAACTCTACTGCCAAGGGATGCTGTTTGAGATATTTTCCAAATACTGAGGAATGTTGAAGATAGGTGACACACTGTCCCGGAGTTGGAGGATGAGGACTGTCACCATGGCAATGCCTGTCACGGCTGTGTGCCCTTGGCAAGCCCTCTAATGTCTCTGAACCTTTATCTCCTCACTGGAAATCAGGAGACTGGAAGGTGCTTGTCTGGGTCATACCTTGGGAGGGAGCTGCTTCCGTGTGGGCCCTTCTTCCTGGCTGGACCTGCCTCCACACCTGCCCCCATTGTCCTCTCTCTCCTTCCTGTCCAGCCTCAGCCTCAGAGCCAGGACTTGTCCCTGCATTCCTGCTGCAGAGACCTCTCTGAGAGTCTTTCCCGGAGTCTTGTCACTTCTGCTCAGCTGGGAGAGGAGATGTGGCTGGGAGTCTTGTCACTTCTGCTCAGCTGGGAGAGGACATGTGGCTGGCACTCAGCAGGATGGGGCACCGCAGGGTGCCTGTGAGGCTGAGGGTCAGGTGGCCTTGGGGTGAAGGTGTGGGAGGAGTCTACAAGCTGCCAGGAACCATGAGGCTGTGAGGGTGGGGCAGGTCCTCTGCCAGACAAGTGAGAGGTCTCCACAACCCTGGCATTGAACACAGGGGCGTTCAGGGGGTGCTCCTTGTGGAAAAGTCTGGAGGGTGATTTCTCAGCCAGAATTGCTGGAAATAAACAGCCAGACTCTGGGATCTTCTCTGATTTGGGGGCGCTCTTGGTTTTCACAGGACTGGTCACTCACCAGAGAATACAATAAGCACTATCTTTGTCAGTTTGGGCTGCTGTAAAAAGAATAACAGCCTGGGAGTTTCAGCAACAGTCCTGGAGGCTGGAAATGGCTGGGCTCTGGTGCGGGTCCCCTTGTTGGGGGTGCCACCTCCTCACTGAGTCCTCACATGGCAGAGAGCTGAGAATGAGGAACCAGCTGTCTTATTTCCTCTTATAAGGGTGCTGATCCAGTCCAGGAGGAATCTGCCCCTGTGACCTGACTCCCTCCCCCGGGCTCCCCCAGTCACTCTGGGCAGTTAGATTTGGATGTACATCAGTCCATGCCCTGGCTGCTATAGCCATTTCCTCATCTGGCTATACCTGCATTTCACAAAGGAGGAATTTAAAGCCAGACAGGCCAAGGACTTGCTCAAGTTTCCACAGTAGTGACTTAGGCATGATAGAAGCTTCTCTCCCACCAGCAGAAGTGTGCAGCTCGTTGGTGTGGGGCTGGCCCTTAGGCCAGCTGGCTGGACACCATATGGCCTGTGACAGATCAAGTTCAGAGAGAGGCCAGGGAGTGAGCTATATCAAGAGACGAGCCTTGTCCTGGGGGGAAGGCTGGGGCAGCTGTTCCAGGGTTGTGGCCTTGTGTCCTGAGGCCAAACCTCTCTTAGAAATGAGCTGGTGGGTGGTCCAGTCCTGCCTGTGTCAGAGACCCGGGTCTCTGTATCCTGGGCTCCACCTCTGCCTTTGTGGCAGCTCAGCTCCAGCCATCACGCCTGCCTTTCTAGTTAGCAGAAATGGGGAAGGCAGAAGAAAGGGGCTGTTGCTCCCCATAAGGACATTTCCCTGTAGCTGACACAATGGTCATGATACCTGCCACTAGCAAGAGAACTAGGAAATAGGGGCTTTATTCAGACAGGCCGTGTCCAGCTAGAGTGTGCAGAGACTGCGCTAGCCTCAGTTAGCCTGCCCATCTGCCCAGCAGCCCTGCCTTCTGTCCGGAGCCTTCTCTATGGGCCAATGTGAAGCCCAGCTTCATATTGAGTGGGTGGGGCTGGAACCCTGAATTTCTGGGTCCACCAAGGTCCTTTCCTGTGGGATGAAAACACCCCATCTCCCAGTCCCCTGAGGAATAGCAGACTCCAGAAGGCTGGTGGTGTAGACAGCTCCCTGGAAGCTTCCTGGTCAGGCAGGCAGGGGGAGCTTTCCTCAACTAGCCCTTAGCTGGGAGCCAGAGGCTGGGCTTCTGAGTTCCTGTTTCACCTGTAATTTCTGGGTGACCTCCAGCAGGCTGGTCAACCTCTAGCAGCCCTCAGCTCGGCTCCATCATCTGCAAGATGAGGCTGATATGCGGAACTCAGGGCCGGGGAAGAGTGAGGGAAGAAGCACCCAACTCACCTGTAACAAACATTTAAGAGGGCACCAGGAAACATAGTGACCAAGATAAATGCTTTAATGCCTCTTTATCATAGTAAGCTACACATAAGATTGATCATTTTAAGCATTTTTAACAGTGTACAGTTCAGCAGCGGGAGGGCTGTGGTGTGGACGCCTCTCTAAGGCTGTGCTGGAGGCCCGCGCCCCTCGCCCTGCTGGCCCCTCGCCCTGCTGGCGCCCTGAGGACGAGGGGGTCTCACTGAGCGCCGACCTGGGGGCCCAGCCCACTCGCTGGCTGCAGGGATGGAGGGGCCCTGGGCCGAGAGGCGGAAGCTACCCTCGGACGGTTCATCTCCAACAGCCCTGTCCGCGGGCAGCTGTGGGGACACTCCCTGCGTCTTCCTTCCCTTCAAGTTGTTTTGCCAAGTGAAGAACGAAGCAAGAGCTGCCCCGCCCGGCCCGGAGCGGGCTTGCCACGCTGGGTTTGAGGCCGTCCCAGTGAGGCGGAGACGACTCTCCCACCGCTGCCTCTCGGTGTGGCTGTGGCTGTGCAGGGGTAAGTGGGGCACACGCGCCCGCGAGGAGGAAGGCGCGCCTGTTTCTGAGCGCAGGGCCCCAAGGACGAGGATCAGTTAAATCTCCTACTCACTAGGAGCACCTGCCGCACCTGCCGCGGGCAGGGCCTGCGAGAGCTGATAGAGACGCGCCAGTTGGGTCCCGACTTGAAGAAGCTTTTATGTCCGGAGTGGCGGTGCGCCAGGATATTTGGGAGGAGGGACAGCAAAGAAGGGGTAGTGAGAAGCCCCCCAGCTCCGGCTCCTGCCCTCTGCCCCCTGCCCGGAGGACTCAGGAGCTCCCTGGCTGCGAGCCCTGCCTGCTATCCCGGAACCGACCAGCAGGTGGCGGGGTTGCCGCGGGAAAGCCGGGACCGCGGGCGGGGAGGCGGGAGCGGACCAGACTGAGTCAGTCTGGCCGGCGAGACCCCGCGGCTTCACCAACAGGAGTTTGTTTATGTCGGTTACAGAGGCTGGAAGTCCAAGATCAAAGTGCCTGCGAGGCCAGGCAAGGCGGATTTCACTCGTAGGCCTCCTCTCTAACGTGCCCTTTACCAAGCGGGGCGTATCCGCTCCATATCCGCACTCCTGTCCCATCGGATGAAGGCCACATCTTTATACCCCGTTTGACCTTATTACCAACTAAAGACTCAGTCTCCCAGTACAGCTGCCTTGGGCGTTAGGGCTTCAAGGAATGAAGTTTGGAGGACACATTCAGTCGACAGCATGGAGAGAAGAGAGGCAGAGAGAAGGGGCTCTGGGAGGGAGAGAGCAGGGGGCAGACAGGTGCACCGGCTTGGCACAGCCTTTACTGTGACCTCGGAAGTCACTTCTTTCGAGCTTCTCCATCTTCACCTCTAAAGGGGCTGAGTGGCTCACACTGCTCCTGCCAAAGCGGCACAAATTCCAAGAGGGCTGCCAGGTGTCCCCTCCCACATCCAACTAAGGGCACAGCAGCCCCGTGGGACGAGTACTAACGTTTTCTCCATCTGTCAGATGGGGAGACTTCAGATGAGGTCCGGGAAGTGAAGGGGCCTGCCCACGGTCCCACTGTTGGGACTCAAACCCATGTCTTGTGACCTTGTGGGTGAGAGCTCTGACACTTGGCACAGCTTGCGGTGACAAGTCAGGGTCCCACTGGCTTCTGAAGCTTTCACAAAACTCTGGAGCAAGGGCCCATTTGACGTAGGGCCTTGCAGTGAACACGGGCCCTAGAAGCTGGTCCAGAGACCTAGGAACCTAGTAAAACACTCCCTGGACACAGCTGCCTGAATCTGGGCCTCTGGGCACTCATCCAGCTGCTGGCTTCCCTGGAGGGCATGTGCAGCAGGGCTGTATGCAGAAAGGAGAATCTACTTCTCTCTTGGAGACACATGAGGGACACCTAAATCTAATAAGTTAATCTAGACTCCTAGAAACAAGATTAAATTTTCAAATAAAGGCAGGCTCTGACAGCTAAGGCATAAATCTTTTATTTAAAATAGAAATGAAACCCATTCAAATGCAATCAGCAATGACAGATGGAGGCAGAGACAGCTCTGATGGAACAGACACAGTGCAAAAGGTGCAAATTCGTTTGTTCCCACTGACGTATCACAAAGGGTGACCTTAAAGACAGCCGACGTGTGTCAGCAAACAGTGAGGCCTATGCATCTGTTTCCATGTGACTTGCTGGCCCCGTGTGGTGCCAGGGAGCCAGTATATCACGAGGAAGGCATGGGTGCGAGTGGGAAGGAGCTCAGCCCATTGCTACCTTGTCACTTCCCACTAGGGCAGGGCAGAGGGGTTTACTGAGTCTGGGGGTATTGGGACCAGCAACAAAGCAGCTGGGGCTGTCAGGAGTAGGTCAGATGTGGCTGAGGCAATAGCAGAAACATGGGAGCATTTCCTGGAGATGCCAGGTCAAAGGGTGACACTCTGTAGACCCCAAACAAGGCAGGGGATCTTCTGTCTCAGCTGCTGGTGGGGGTGGGGGCAGCGCCAGGCCTGATGTGCTTCCTTAATCCTTGCACCAAGCCCCTTTACAGATGGCAGGCTGAGGCTTACCAGGGTCAAGTGCCATGCCCCAAGCTGCACACCAGTTAGTGACAGCAGTACACACAGCCCCTCATCTGACTCCCTGGCTCAAAGGAGACACCAGGGGGCCTTGCGAAAGGCACTAATACCTTGTTTGTTCTAACTCAGGTGAAGAGAGTGATGTCTCCTAAACGTCACCCCCTTCTGGGAGTTTTCTGCATGCAGGCTCACCTCTTTACAGCATCACAAATCAAAATCACCACCAGGGCTAATACATGAGTCCAAGTTCAGAGAAATGCTGGATAGGACGCTGCAAAAACACCAGAACGCCCACAGGAAACTGTGCTTTTGTTAAGTAAATCTGGGAAGTATTGCCTGCTTTCTTTCTGGACAATCTCAAAGCACTTTAAGATGTTAAAGACTCTGAGAAGTCCTGCAGGAAAGGAGTGAGTTTGCTTAGAACATGGAAATGTTTTGTTTCATTGGACAAAATCAAACCAACCTACATTCCAAGGAACCCATTTTGGGAAATGCTGATCTAAGACCATCATTTTGAGTTGGCAGGCGACTTCCTGCTTCTCCAGAGAGCCTATTGTGGTGTAGGAAACCCCACCATTAAGGACTTGGAGCAAGGAGGCACAAAAAACTCAGTGGTTCCAAATCTTTTTAGGATACATTTCCAGGGGTAATTATTTGATGAAAGTTGTGGGTTTCTTAAGACATTTATGTTCTACACTTAATGAATTTAACATTTACAAGAGTACAAGAATGTACTCTTGTAAAAAAAAAAAAAAGAAAGAAAGTTGTGGGTTTCTTTCTGAGTGGGGAGAAGAGATTCATGGCATTGTGTTCACACACACAGACTGCCAAACTCAGATTTAGGGGCTCTGGGTCCTTTGTTACCCTGAGGTCATAGATCCCTGCTTTAAGTCACTATTGGCTGACATCCTTGGTGCTATGGGCAGACAAGCGCTAGCCCACTGAGAGGGTCGGAGTGAAGGGGTCAGACACACTCCTGGCTGTCTGGTGAAGGAAGCCTGGGCAGCCATGCCAACTGCATGTGCTCAGTGGGTGGGCACCTCGAGGGACTGGGAGTGGGCCATGGGCTTAGAGCAGCATGCGGAGCACAGTGTCCTCCTGCAGCCCGAGAGACCCTCAAGTTCCCACAGGTCCCAACCCTCCCACAGCCCAGTGTATAAGAATTCTGGTGCTGATGCCTGCCCAGCACCCTTTCCTGCCCCTCTTCTTCTGGGAAGAGCACCCCATTATCCTTGGGGAGCCACCCGGCCCCGTGTTTAGTTTACATGCATTGCACAGTGGAGGTGGGCTGAGAACTGGGCAACCAGAGGTCTCCATCTTTTGGTCCCAGTGATTGGTTCAGGGATAGGCGGAGGAACCACCTCATGAAGATTAATGCCAAAGAACAAATTATAGCATTTTACCAAGAAAAGAAAAGTTCTCCTGAATTTGTTGATCAAGAGATGTGCCCGGAACTGCTGGGGGCTACTGATCCATGAAAGGAGCCCGAAAACAGATTCCTATGGAGGGGTCAGAGCAGGGAGATGGAGAACCTGGGTGTCCTGATGTTGCCTACGGGAGTCTGTAGCCCACTGAGCCTGGAAGCGTGCCTGCCCTGGAGCACTCGAATAAGCCAACACATTTCCTTTCTTGCCTAAGACCACGTGGGCTAGCTTTCTGTCACTTGCAACTGCAAGAGTGCTAATCCCCTCCAAACACATTCCCAGACCTGTGCCAGGTATCGAATTCGAATCTCCAGTGATGTGGAGGTGTATCTATGCCTATTACCTATACGTATATCTTCTTGGGGAATCTAATGTTCTAACAATAATTTTTCAACAAGTGTGCCACGGCACACTGGTGTGCTGTGAGAGGATCTTAGGTGTGCCATGAAAATTTTTAAAGATCATTAACTAAATTATTTTCAAAAGAAGTTCAAAGCACACTAAGTATATTCTTTTTCTTTTTTTTTACTCTTTAAGTATGCTGCAGAATTTTAACTGTAAGTTCAAGTGTGCCACGAAATTTAAAATAAAAAGGTTGAAAAACATTGGTCTAACAGCTCTCCTTGCGATAATGTACCCTGAGTTTGTACCAAGAAGGATGTGAGAAGCTCAGCTTGGAAAAACAAGACTACCTACGTGCAATGCAGCACAGGCCTCCCGCATCCAGCAAGCTCGGGAGCCAAGATCTTATACATAGTTGGTCCTTAAGTCACACCCACTCGCAAGCTTTCAAATGGTTCTAATGCTTCTTGTGAGTCTGACAACTACTCAGGTCTGCACCGGAGGGAGACCCTGTTCTATGTTTACCAAGACTCACTTCCCCTCGTTCTGTCCTGACAGCCAGACTGCATCTCCCAGCCCCCCGGGTGCGAGTGGTTTGTGCCCATCCCAGGCTTGGCTCAAGAATCTCCCTAGGTAAATATGATTTTTTTTCTTCTGGGTTGAGGCAGATAAACATAGTGACTTTAGAAACCATGTCAGAGGTGGCAGAGAAATGAGGGGAGGGAGCGTGGGCATCAGCACACTCTCGGAAGTCTCCTGATTATCAGGAATGCCCGTTGGGAGCGTCACACAGTGAGAAACAAATGTCAATGGTGTTAGACCACAGACATTTTGGAGTTTCTCTGTTATGGTTGTTTCCTAAGTGGTGAATTTTTATGAATTCCAGATAACTTTTGATTCATGTGTGCCTTACACGAACTCTGGGTGGCAGTCTGGGAATGACATTTTAAAGATGACAATGCTTGTCCTATCTTATGTAGTTGGCAGTCGATAGAAAATGGTTCTAAAAAGAGCACAGTTTGATACAGACGTAAAGAGATTATTATGATGTGTCCTTCCTGGGCTCTGGCCCCGCTTCCTATTCATTCAGGCATTTCTGTGGATATGACTCTTCCCTGGGACTCAGTGCCCATCTTCCGCCCCACTCGGCCCTGCCTCTGTCCACGGTGCTGAACCTGGCCATCTTTACAGAGCGGCGCTGTGGGATGAGCCAGGGCTTAACACACAGAGCCGGGCTTTACTTCTAAACATATGTTCCCTTGGTGAGTCTTTCAGCCTCTACAAATGTTACAAAGTGTTTCCTTATTTGTAAAAAAAGGAAAATCATACCTTCTGCACAGGATTGTTGTGAAGATCAAATAATGTAGAAAAACCTGGTGGTGAAGTGGGGTTTTCATCTTTACTCCTTTAAAAAAATGTAGAAGAACCTCTTCTTTCTCCCTCCTATTAAGAGTAATAAGTAAACTGATAACAATTTCATATTTGGGGGTTATATTGGTTCCAAGGCCTCTATCTCCCATCCACTGAGGTTTGAATGAATTAAGAGAAAAAGCAAACAGAGTCCAGGGAGGTCATCTCTCATGACTTTCACTGCCAGAGACTACAGGAGGTTAGAGAGTCTTCTAAGAATTAAGAGAATCCGAGGCTTGAGGAAAGTAAGTTTCCCTTCCTTCTGTACAATGGTGGGATGAGATGGTAGCTTGGTGGCTTTTAACTCGTAGAACAAGGACATTCTCACGAGTATTCTCACTATGCACTGATCCCCACCTTTGTAATGAATTCATCAGCTAAAGACACGGCACTTATTAAGGAATAACAAATTCATTTCCCAAATTTTATTAATAAAAGACATTTAGAAATGATTGTGCAATAAAAACAGTATTAAGCATCCCAGTTTAATGAGGTGGCTGATGCTTTTGTTAGTCTGGGTGGCCTCATCATCAGCAAATGCGTGCGTTCCCTTAGGTTCTCTGATTTTTTTTTTTTGCCAAGAATCCACAAACCCTAATGCTACTTCTGTGAACCTTTGAGCAGGAGTTGCCACTTTCAGGAGGCTCTCAGGGTCCTTCTTCTGTCTCTGACCTGAACTGTTGAGCTCTCGTGTACTGAAAGGGGTGGATTGAAACCACAGAGACATCCCCTGGTATTTGATTTAATCCATACCCAGGAGATGGAATTCATAATCCCCACTATTCCTTGCACAGTGAATGAAGGATTAGGAGTAACAAGAGGCATTCTGAGTATGTGTGAGTGTGTGAGTGTGTGCATGTGTATATTTGTGTGTATGTGTGTGCATTGTGCACATGTGTGCATGTGTGTGCATGTGTGTGTGCATGTGTGTGTGTAACTGGAGGGTAGTTTATTAATGGGAAATAAGACTACCAAGGGAAACAGCCATTTGGCCCCCTCTCTGTTCACACACTCTCTCCCTGTTGCACAGGGCAGGAGAAGCTAATTTGGAATCAGAAGGATGCTTGGTGATCACAAAGCTAGAGTTAGGGAGTTTTTTGGATAGTCTTAATGACACTGTCTTCAAACTATAAGGACTGTTGAGATATGACTTTTATTCAGGCCCAACACCCTGCTGTGTGCCAGACAGTTCTGGACACAGTCCACTAGCACTGTGCCTCTGGCTCCCTCACATGCACCTGCCAGCAGGCCACCACCTAAAATGCTGAAGCTACTGCCCTTCTTCCCTGCTTCGAGGCTCAGCAACAGTTCAGGGTCTGTTCTCTTGAGGGGTGGGCACCGTGGGCTGGCCTTGTAGCACTGGCACAGGGGAGAGCAAGCCCCTTCCTCAGGCTGCTGGGCTCCTTATAGAATGGCTTGTTGGTTTGCTTCAGCCTCAAAAGTGCCACCCTCAAGTCTGGATGGCAGCTATGGACAACTCAACAGTGACTAGAAGCCTTCCAGCCCTGGCGCAGGGAAGGAGGCCGTCATTTACACTGACGGGCTGATCACACCTGTTCATCCCATCCCCACTGGAGGAGAGAGTGATGTCACCATGAGAAGTGAGGAGTAGGGAAAGGGGCCAATCAAGCCCTGCTTGCAGGATGCCACCACGGGCAACAAGTAATGTCTGCACCTTGAACTCAGATTCACTTGTGATGGACCAACATTCAGGAGGGCTTGCTTAATGCTGCTCAGTTCACAAAGAATTTATGATAATTTATACAAAAAATACCAAAAATATACAAAGCAAGACAAAGCCAGTAGTTGATTAAATCAGAATAAAAATAAATTGGGAGAAAGAAGATAAAACAAGATAGGGATAAGCTAAGTGTTGAAATCTACCTGCAGTAAGCCTTGACAGTGAGCTCATGTCTTGAGTCCAGAGCTGATTGTCTTGACTGCACCCCCGCACTGCCTCTCTAATGTGCCTCTCCCTCCTTCTTCAGAGCACAGCTCCTCCCAGCCCTCTCTCTGCTCAGAAAGCTAAGCCAGAGGGCTGAAGGAGCTGGAGCAGGAGGGCCATCCCCTAGGGCGGAGGCCCTGGTCCAGGATTTGCTCTCCTCTGGGGGGAGTCTTGGGCTTAGTTCCCCTGAGTTCTGAGCTGTGTGGTGCAGGCCACATCTGATCGTGGCCTGATCTCTCTGTTGCTTCTCCACACTGTCACTGCAGCCACTGCAGAGGAAGGAACTTCCAGCTGCTGGCCAGCACTAGGCACGCAGTTTGCCAGAAGCCTGGACCTTGCCCTTCCTGCAGCCCACCAGGTACCCCTGTCCAGATGCTCAGTAAAGCACTGCAAGACTGCCTGGGAGCAGGACTGAGGATGTCCCAGGAGTGGAGGGGCTGAGGGGGCCACATGGGGCCCATGGAGGCTGCTCAGCTTTAAATATGCTCTCACAGCCCTCTTTCCTTCCCGACTTCCACCCTAGCCCCTTCCAACTTGCTGCACCCCCATCCCATGCTGCTGCCCCCCCGAGGAGGCAAGTCTCTCCCCTCCCTGGGGTCAATGTCCCTGCATCCTTGGTGTCCCTCCACTCGGGACCATGGCTCCCTCCCAGCAGTGCTGTGCACTGTGCTGTGCTGCCCCACCCCCCCACCCCCCGTGCTGTTACTCTGGGGTGGTGTTTATGTGTAGGCTTCTTCTTTATTAAAAGAACAAGGTGCCATTGGTCCTATCTTGAGAAACCACAGAGCCCTCCTCAGCACCTTTCTGTATCATTGGGTACATTTCTCGTCCCTATCCACTGATCTGCTAACGTGAGAATGTTCATTTTCCTGAGTGGGGGATGTCAACATCACTCGAGGTGAAGGTGTCAGCACTTTGCGTTGCACTGAGGAGAAACCCTGACTCCCTGACAGACCACTGCACGGCCATCCAGCCCCGAGCTGCAGCCACACAGCCTGACTCCTGCCCAGCTCCAGCTCAGGCCTGAGCACGGGCCCATGCACCCCTGCAGAGGCTCCTTCCCGTCACTGGGCCCCAGCTCAGCCTTCCCTCACTTTCCCACCATTCTCCACACTCCCTAGCACCTTTCTGTTATAATTCCTGATGTCTTTTCCTCGCTGCACTTATCAATTTCAGAAATCATCCTTTTGAAAATGAGTTTCACTTCATTGTTTATATCTTCCAGTAGGTCTTAAGTGCTACATGGCCTTGGAGCTTGCCTGTCATGCTGGTTGTTGTGTCCTTAGAGCATGGGAGAATGGGGGGGGGGGCAGGAAGCTCCTACATCGAGTCTGCCGGATGAACACGGGGACACACAGGTGCTCACATGCAATGTTTGCCTTTCCCCACCGGGGAGCCCCCCCAGCATCCAGGGTCTTGTCTTTAACATGTAACACACAGGGGATGAAATGAATTAAAGGGCCACTCGCTCGCTAGATAATCTGCCTTTTAAGAAACAGACCAAGTCACGTGCCTCTCCAGCCCTCCCGCCCCCGCCCCTGCCCCCAATCCTGAAGGGTAGCTGCTGGAAGTGCTTGTTGAATTGAATAGAATTTTTTGAAACTGTTGCATCAACAACTTTGGTAATTGAAGAAGGTCTGTCGGATCCTTGGAAGGTGACTTGCTGGGGAAGTAACACCCAGAGCTCTCATTCTCAGCTGTGGGTTCCAGGGATCACGTGAGTGCAAAGGCTGCGCCTCACTAGCAGACGTGTTGATGGGGAACGGCGACTCTGCCCGAGATGCTAGGTGTTGGAGGAGTGGCGCGATATCCTTCTGACACTTGAAAATTACAAATTGGAAAGATTCCTTCTCACCTGTCAGCTGAGCAGGGCTCTCCTGCAGGGATGGCTTCCAGGCCTCATCCTGCCCTAGGAGCGGCCAGCAGGTGGCACAGAGATCCCACAGTGGGAGCAGCAGCTCAGGCCTCCTCGGCACTCAGGTTTGTGATCTGTCAGGGTTCTTGCCGTTACAAGCGATCTTAAAAGGGGACTGTTTTGCGTCAGTCACTGAAAAGATGTTGGGTAGAAGTTGCTTCAGGTACGGCTGGATCTGGGAGGCTGTTTAGTTTCTGCTTCTGATGGGCTCTTCCCAGGTGCTGGAGGGCAGTTGCTGGGGGCAAAGTGGCCCCCAGATGCCGCAGATCTATTTGTTTAATTGTCCAAACCTTCTACTCACTCTATTTCAGCCATCGATTTCTTTCCATTGCATATATAAACCAGGCATACTCTGGTGTTAGGGTATTTGCTTTGTCTAGTCCAAGAGCCTGGAAACCCCTAACTCCCACTCCTCCACAGCTGTATCTATCATCCCCTGACCTCCTGCAAGGCTTTGCTCACATTTAGCTTCTCAGTAGCCCTGACCTTGACCGCCCTATTTAGAAACCTTTCCAGCACCCCCAATCCCTCTGACCTTGCTCGCTCCCCCCCAGCAGTGGTTACTCAGTTATGATCGCTGCTGCCCTTCCACCCACGGGAATGTGTGTTGTTCACAGATACATCCAAGAACCTGGTGGAGTCCTGTCACATAGCACTTGCTCAGTTTGTTGGACAACTGAATGGAGAAGAAAGAGAAATTGATCCAATACCCAGACGCAGGAAGTGCAGCGGTGAACAGAACCAACACAGCTCTGCACCGTGAGCCTCACTGGTGGGAAAGGCGGACAATGGGGTTTAAAGAAATACGGACTAAACGGAGCTTTGCGTGGCGGTGGGAGCCTGCAGTCAAACACAGCAGGGGCGCACGGCCAGGAGGAGGCCCGGCCGGGAGTCTGACAAGGCTGGAGACTTCTGTCACTTGGATTTTATTTTTTTGGAAGCAGGCGAGGATATGCTGATGGCAGTAATAAAGCCTCCTTCAGATTTATTTACGAGTTGTGTTTGCTTTTATTTTCATTCCCTTCTCAACTCGGGGTGGGCATGGGCCACACCCTGCCAATCTGCCATTGCCTTGACGTCTCCCACTCACATGCGTTGAGTGAAGAAATTGCAGATTGGCTGGGAGCCTCTGGTGTTTGGAAACCCTCTCGGAGCCAGCTGCTGTGTGGCGAGGCAGCCACCAAACCAATAAGCAGGCATTAATTTGCATTGACATTAATGTCTTTTTATATTGACACAAGTATCTTATCAAAATTTGCCTAGGGGGAATGTTCATCTTCATATTGACTTAAAATAGAAGATGTTGCAGGGTGGGCCTTGTATCTAAGTAGTGTAGACCTCTGCATACAAATGTAGATGTATAATCAATATTTCATCATCAAATTAGGATCTCGCTTCCAATGTTTTGCAAGAAGAGCCTGGAGATGAGTAATGAAGTATGTGTACAATAATAATTTTGAAATGTGAGGGTTTTTTTTCCATTTTATAATAATCAGAGTTGGGGACTCCCATTGGCCAGCCTGGGTAGACAGCAGGAGAAGGGGAGGGATGGGGTGAAGAGCGTGCAGACCGGAGGTTGCCTAGGCTTTGCCTGCTTGAGAATTGACCCTACTGTTGGACAAGGACCTGGGTCCACATTGCTGGGGCTCCACCAGGTCCTCTTTGACCCGTCATCACTTCTGTGCTTCCTTCTGCTAGCTGCGCTCCCAGGCTCTGAGGTCAGCATGTGCTGCCCTTGGGGACGTTCTTGGGTGCAGTCTTAGCCTGAGACTAGGAGAGTTGGGGGAGGAGGTGGGTGGAAGCTAAGGGGTAATGGTGATTGTATTTACTTCGATAGAATTGAAGCACATTCTTCTTAGTGAAGTATCACAAGAATGGAAAAGCAAGTATTCAAAGTACTCAATACTAGCATGAAACAAATAGAAAAGCAAATACATGCCCAGATGAGAGAAAAACATGGGTATATTCCAGGGGGAAGGGAGGGGAAGGGGAGGAGGGAGGGAGGTGGATACGCTCACACTGATGGGCACAGCCCCTGGGTCAGGAGCACAGGTACAGCTCACACTTTACCTTAGAAATGCAAACAATGTAACCTAACCTTTTGCACTCTCCGATTAATCTGAAATTAAAACAAACACAAAAAACCTCCTGTTAACGTGTTTGTTTGCGCCTGTGCTTGGCTCCCTGCCTCATTTCCTTGTCCCACTTCTGCTTCCCCCTCACTGTCCCTGGAAGCTCCTCCTGAACACCACACTGGCCTCTAAGCATGTCCCAGTCTGCCCTGGGAAGTCTGACTGTAGATGTGCCATTCTGTCCACAGATAGTTACTGGGCGCCTACAGTGTGTGAGCCCTGTGTGGAGCCGTGGGTGGAGCTGGGCGCCTGTCTCCGCTGTGGTGCTCTTGGCTACACAATCAGACAAAGGAAACGCCATCTTACCAACTTACACCAAGTGGAGTCAGAGGGCTGGAGGACCGGCTGCTGCAGCAGCTCAGCGGTGTCACTGGACACCCAGTCTTGGCCGTCCCTGTGCTCAGCGTCCTCAGGCTGGGAGCAAGTGGCTGCAGCAATTCCAGGCGTCGCATGCAGATGTGACATCTTCCAGAGGAAGAAGAGAGACCATCTCTTCCTGTAGCTTTCTCTTTAAAGCAAGGCTGCTTTCCCTAGAAGCCCGTTTCCCTAGCACAATACCTTTGTTACATTGGCCTGAAACAGTCCCCTGCCGCTTCCTGAGCCATCCTGGAAGGAGCATGGGATTATCTTTGGGCTAATAACCCCTGGACCTGGGAGTTGGGGTGGTTTCTCCTGACATGTGAGGTGGTGGACAACTGAACGCAATTGGGATTCTGTGAGGGGGCAGAGCTTCTGAACCCTGCTTCCCGGCCCCCGGCCCCCGGGCGCCTCCCTCTGGCTGTAGTCAGATACCCACCTGTCTGTCTGTGGGACAGAGTCTGTCTCACTCACTACTTGGCAACTCCCTGAAGGGAACTGTTTTGCTCACCACTGTCTCCCTACAATGAGTACAATGCCTTGTGGTAACCAAGTTCAATCACTCTTTGGCAAATAAGTGAACGGTAATATGAAGGCAATGAACAAATGAATGAACATGAACAATTTGAAGAGCAGACACAGGGAAGTCTGGGAGGGAGCTGGTCATTCCCTCATGTGGGCAGTGTCCTGTGAGGACAGTGGAGGGCACGGGGTCCCTCTTTCAAAAAGAGGTCAAGGATAGATGGGGGCAGTGAGGGCAGCAGCTCTGTGTGAGGAAGACCATCCATGTGACTTTCAGTATTACTTACTTCTCTGGGGCTTCCCATTTTCTCCAGAGATATTGCAGGGATTCAGGCATTGAATGATTTGTTGAGCATTTCCTGTGATGATGTGAAGACCCTAGGAACGCATGTAGGAAGACACATTTATAGGGTGCAGCCTCAGGTCCTGGGGGCTCAGGCTGAAGTTTGGAGGGTTCATAGGCATAAACTAGCAGCTGGGTGCAAGTGGGAGCAGAGCACCTCAGGCAGAGAAGAGAGCAGGTTCGGAGGGCCTGGGGGGAGCAGTCTTATTTGAGGAAAACGAGGCTGGTATAGGCCATAGGCCCGGATGTGGGGTGGTTCAGGGAGTGGGGAGAGAGGAGGCAGCAAGATCAGCAGGGACCAGATGGAGGAGCAGTGCAGAGGCCACAGCCCGTCTGCTCTTCACCATATAAGACAAAGCCCCTCATAGTGGCCCCGAGGGTGGTGGGACACTACAGGAGGGGTTTCTCGCTGTCCAGTGGGGGAGATGCTAAGCCTTGTGGGGCCAGGCCAGGTGCTGCTACAGTTTCCAAGCTTGAGTCAAGGTGGCTCAGATGGGTGCAGTGACAGTGGTGAAGGGGACAAATGGGCTGACTGGAGAGATGCTGGCAGGTAGATCTGGTGGCCAAGGAGAGCCACAGATTCAGCCCTTGCTGGGCTTCAAGGACATTTGTTCTCACCAGCTATTGAATAGTAAAACCAGGTTCTCTAGGGAGGATAAATCCAAGGGTGAGCACAGGGAACCTTTCTTTCACTCTGGCCCAGGAATACAGGGGGGGAGAATCAAGTTTAATGCAGTTAAGATGCATCGTGTAATCAATCATGCTAGCTTAAATTAAATGCCATGTCCAAACGTGTTGCCTGGCATTTTCCCACACCAGACAGAGGCCTGGGTGGATCTCAGCACGTCTAGACTGTCACTACTTGAAGCTAGAAAAAGATCTCCATTATTATTGGTGAGCAGGAAGGTTAGAGGAGGGGAAATAAGAGAAGTATTTAGGGACCTAAGTTCTAGAAAAACTAACCTACTGGTCAGAATGGGCTGAGGTATCATGGAATGCATGTGAAATTTGGAGTTGGAAGGCCTGCCTTTGAATCCCAGTTATGCTACACGTTAGCTGTGTGACCTTGGTGAGTCACTTAGCCTCTCTGATTCTTCTTTTCCTCCTCTGTAAAAGGAAGTGCTAACAGTTGCTTCAGAAGGCTACTGAAGGAGTTACAGGAAATAACGTTGGGGAAAGTGCCTCATCGGCTGCCTCATCATCTGATGTCAGGAATTATAAAGAAAGTATATTTTAAGCCAAAAAAGTCTAATTAGGTCATATTATTGAATTAATTTTAATTCTTGGGCATTAGGAGAATATATCCTTAGGAGATATGTGATAGAGTATTAAGGAGTGAAATGCTAACATGTTTAAAACATACAAATGGTTCAGGAACAAAACAATCGTATGACTCAATGCATGATCTGCCTGCCTATTTATTTATTCCTACATCTATACACTGAGAAAATGTGGCAAATATTGACTGCTAGTGAATCTAGCTGAAGGATCTTAGTGTTTGTTAAGCTATTTTTAACTTTTCAGTAGATTTTAACATTTTCCTAATAAAAAGCAAGGGGAAATCAATTCCAGGTGGACTAGAAGGTAAAACAAGATCTCAGAAGGTGACGAAGGGCAGTATTGTCATGGCCTTGGGTGGAAGCTCTGGCCTCTCTCCCTGCCTTGCCCATGTCCTCCTGATGCCTCCCACTGTGTGAACTCAACCAGAAGTCCAGAGTCCAAGGGCAGAGCCCAGTGATGAACTCTGGGCATCGGCCTCCAAGGGTGGGAGCAGGGCAGTGAAAGGCAGAGAATAGACTTGAAGGGTGGCCAGAGAATAACCAGCACCTTTCCTTTTGCAGGCCTCGGCAGACGGAAGCTCAAAGGCCAGGTAAGCATTTCCCCAGCCTCCCGTAAAGCTCAGAAATAGGGAAGTGATGTGGTCCAGGCAACCCTTCTCCTGCAGAGTGAAGTCTGTGGCTGGATCTGGGAAGTGTTTTTCTTTCTGATTGGAGAAGTCAGTTCCTCCTTCCCTGAGTCTGGACGTCATTGTGTGAGGACATGACAGCAGGGTGCTGTAGCCATCCTGCCACTGAGAGGACGGCAGAGCAGCCCACTAAGAGCCCTGACGTTCGTTGCTGGGCAACAGAGCCGACCCCGGGCCACCTGCTGCCAGACTTCCTGTGTTCTGAGGGCCTCCTCTGGTTGGGTGCTTTGTTTCCTGCTGCCACTAGGTCCTAACCAATGCATGGGTTGAGTCTAAGTAGCCTCCTGTCCCATTTCCCTTAGTCACACTCTCCTCCTACACTCTAGATTTTTCTACTGGAGGTAACAAGAATTAAAAAACAAAACAAAACAGTGAAGACCAAAAGGTGGGAACTGCAGCAGAGAGGTGCACTGAGAGGGACTCTGACGTCAGATGGAAAATACCCTCGGGTCCACAGAAACAGCGGGCTGTGTTAACCGGTTCAGGAAACGAGGCTTCACCTGTGTAGCAGGTGCTGTCCATGTCCTGCCCGCCCCTGAACTTCACCAGCTGCGTGCACCTGTCCCCAGCTTCTGTATGTTGTGTGGCTGCTGCCAGGTCCCCTAGGACCCTCAGGGCCCTGGAGCTGCGTCACTGTACAGGGAGCCCAAAGACAGCCAATGAGCAGCCCCTCTGGAGAACAAACGGGCTGCAGCTCTTTCACCAGGACTGGTGGGATTTGTGCTCCAAAGCCCGATGTGGGTGTGACTGTACCTCCGACCCCATGGCAGCTGCAGCCTGGCTTGGCTTCTTCCCATCGATCCCACTCATCTGAACTGGGAGCTCTATGGGGAGGCAAGTGTGAAACCACGTGGGGAGGCGTGGGGGTGGGGACACGAGCCATGCACAGACCCCACAGCCCTGTGGCTGTCCTGCCAGGCAGAGGGTTAGTGCCCGCTGCCGCCCAGCTGCCCACTCTCTCTGGGATGTTAGGGGCCTCTGCCGCCCAGCTGCCCACTCTCCCAGGGATGTTAGGGGCCTCTGCCGCCCAGCTGCCCACTCTCTCTGGGATGTTAGGGGCCACTGCTGCCTAGCTGCCCACTCTCTCTGGGATGTTAGGGGCCACTGCCGCCCAGCTGCCCACTCTCCCAGGGATGTTAGGGGCCTCTGCCGCCCAGCTGCCCACTCTCCCAGGGATGTTAGGGGCCTCTGCCGCCCAGCTGCCCACTCTCTCTGGGATGTTAGGGGCCACTGCTGCCCAGCTGCCCACTCTCCCAGGGAT
>CAUYPK010081883.1:0-32976 GCA_963574355.1 Loris lydekkerianus
TGTTCTGGATGTGTAGAAGTATAATTGAAAGACATGTATTATAAAAGTCTAATGTGTAAAATTCTTTGAAGAAGTACCCACATTATTCTGTGTCAGATCTGTTAAAATAATAAATTGAAAAATATATTGGACAGTAGTTGATTTTAAATTCCACATCTCTAATCTGTTTGAGATCTCAGCCCTATTCATCAGACCATGGAGATTCCCTGGTATGTGGTCATTCACTCCCAGCATCACTTGTGAATCTTAGAATAGGATAGCAATTGAGAGTGTGAAGAAAAACGTGTGAGCTGTGGGGAGATCTGTGCAGTTAGTATCAAGTTTCAGCTGCAGGTTAGACTGTGTGTGGTAGAAAAACAGGTGAGTAGGACACAAGTGAGAAACATAATCTGATGCCTGCAGCACCGGGGAAAAGAGCCAATGGTGGCCCAGAGCAAGTGCCATGACTTCGGGTATGGAGGGCGAGGAACAGCCCTGTCCATGTGGGCCCTCTGAGTGTCCTGGGGGATGGTTGGCTCCAAGATCAGAGTCTTTTTTAGTTAAGGATGAAGGATGAGGTAACTGTGGGGTTATAGGAGGGGCAAAAAGAGAGACAAAGACCTTGCAGAGTGCTGGAAACTACAGACTGAGTGGAGCCAAGGAACCCGGAACTGAATCCAAAGCATCTGGCTCCCAGGGGTGCTCCCTGGGGTGGCACTTGGTTCCGTCTTCACTTTTCCCCTGAGTCTTCTTGCTTTACTTGCCACAGCCATGCCAGCTGGCCAAATCTCCCTGCCCTGTCTCCTCCCTCTGCCTCATGGCTTCTGAATACTCATGGCCTCTGCTTCCTCATAACTCAGGTGTGCTCTGGTCCCTTCAGGGTCCCAGGCTACCTCAAGACCTATTTGGAAGTTACTTCCAAGTCTCTGGCAGGGCAAACTGATCCATTCACTTGGTGTGTATGTATGTATTTATATGTTTATTTTCAGTTTAATTTCCCAAAACAGATAACCCAACTGGCTCTGATTATCTCTTGAAATATGTGTCACTGGGGAGTCTGGATAGCCTTTGGGCCACAGGTGCACCTTGATCCAGTTACACATGGTGACAGGAAGTCATGGGCACAAAATACGGCATGTGGCTGCCAGGAGAACCCTTTCAGTTGGATCTGTGGTCAAGGCAGTTTTGCCTAGAAGAGGCTGTGGGTGTGGTGAGAACAGTGGTTGATAGGATTGATGGGACAGTGTTGGCCATGGGGAAGGGGACATGGCTCAAATATGGAAGCCTGTTTCTTTGTTCTTAAGATCTCAAGATCTGACTGGTAAGAGAGAACACATGTGACTCTATCAATGAATGATGCTGAATATCCAAGGTGCTGATCATGTCCTATTCCAGGGATCCAGGCTCATTGCAGACCACCCTTGCTGCATAGAGATGCCAGTGTAGGTTGTGGAGGTCCAGAGAAGCCTGGCCCACAGCGGGCCTGCTGTGTTTGAGGTGTCTTTAAAGGCATGGTCTATGCCCCTGATGAAACATCTTGAGCTGGAGCCAAGAGATGACCAAGCAACATCAGTTCCTACAAAGACATCATAAAAATGGCTTCGAAAGGCCGTGCACGGTGGCTCATGCCTATAATCCTGGCATTCTGGGAAGCCAAGGCAGGTAGATTGCTTGAGCTCAGGAGTTCAAGACCAACCTGACAAAGAGGAAGATCCTGTCTCTACTAAAAATAGAAAAACTAGTTGAGTCTGATGGTGGGCTTCTGTAGTCCCAGCTACTCGGGAGGCGGAGGCAAGAGGGTCACTTGAGCCCGAGAGTTTGAGGTTACTATCAGCTATGATGCCATGGCCCTCTACCCAAGGTGACAGAGTAAGACTCCGTCTTAAAAAAAAAAAAAAAAAAAAAAGAGCTTCTTAAAAGGGTACCACCCTCAGAGCTATGTGAAACCTTCTTTGACCCAGAGCAGGCTTTCACAGCCCCATCTCACAGATGGATTTTGAGGCCAAAGAAGATAATCAGCAGAAACCTCATAGAGGGGAATGCAGCTTGGGTTCTGATTCTGGTCTCATGTCTGTTCTACTGACTCACAGTGGAAGCAGGAGAGCAAAATGCTTGTGTTCCAGAAAGGACTCCCTGGGGCTCCATGAAGACAGTACCCTTAGCAACGCACACACTAAATTTTATTCCCGTTTGCCTTTAAAATGTTTTGTTTTCTCCCAATTCTCTTGGAGCAAGAGATAAAATCCGGGTAGGAAGCTGAGTCTGTGGTTTTTCCTTCTGCTAAGAGAATTGATCTTCCTGAAGGTGTGTGGTCTGTTCTTAGGGAAGGCCAGGGACATTGCCGAGTAGGTACAATAGGAAATAGCAGAGTCATAAATTAATCATGGAGAGCTGTCAGGAGGGCACCACCTGGACCACATGAGCTTTAACCCAACCTGGGAATATTCATGCCCAGTCCTCAGGGTTTGAAAGATAATTTTTTAAGGCAGGATCTCATTTAACTTACCACTTGGTCTTTTGGGGTCAATGGCTTTTGTTAATACGTGATGCTAACAAGTTGTGTGGTGTAGGACCATTGTGTGTGTGCGGTGTGGGTACAGGCCACACCCTGCACACAACACTGTGTATTTAGCAGTGGGGATCAGACCAGTAGGTTCCTTTGCCTGGCCATGCCATTTAACTCCATGACCTTAGACAAATTAGTTAACAGCATGGAGCCTCAGTTCGTCAGCTGTAAAATGGGGATATCACTGGTGCCTGCCCCATAGGGTTACTGTGAAGGTTAAAGGAGGCCTGGCAGACAGCGGGCACTCAGACGTCAGCTATGATTAGTAAGTATGGCTGCGTGGATCAGATCTTTTGCTTGTTCTTCGTGTCTAAACCATGGCATCTGGGATTTGTGCCAGTTGCTTGTCCCCAGAGCTTTGTAGTTCAGTGGATATGTGAATGATTGCTGAGGTCCCTGCCCAGGTTCAGGGCAGGCCATGCAAGGTCAAGGTCCTCAGCCGGTGAACACTGCCCGGGCCAGCAGGAGAAGCAGAGCTGGCACCTCGACTGCCGGGCTTCTTGGCTGTCTTTGCGCCTTTTCTCCTTCCCTGGTTGCTTACATATGTCATCAGGTTAGGCCTATTATCCATAATGAAACACTCGGAGTGTTTAGCAACCCAGAAGCTATTGCAGTCCTTTGCTGAAGGACTCTGTTTTTATGAAATGAATCATTTCCAGGAGAAACAAAGGAAAGCTCCAACAGCCATATTCCTGGGCTGAGAGCAATAACTGTTTAAATAGTGAGAGCAAGCTCTCGGTGGTCCCAACCCCTTAAAAGGCTTTCCTGGGGTAAATCGGTGCTTGCTAAGTGAGTTGCTTCTCTGCAAGGGTGTTAAGGGTGCTAGCTATAATGAGCAAGGAGGCGGCAGGCACTGGGACCACAAAGGCTTCTCTTAGTTAAAGAATCAGAGAAGTGGAAATTAAGAAAACAAAAATCTCACTCAGCTGTAAAAATGAGGAGACAGAGAAGGCAGCCTGATTTTTGCTGTGAGAAAGAGACAAGGCCTCTGTCCTGCAAGAGTCCAGAGGCCCAGGGGAGATGAGGTGTCAGGTTGGGCAGGCCTGGAGCTCTGGGCAGAACCACCGGAGAATGGATCACCCAGCAAAGCAGGAGCAGCTCTCCTGGAGGAGGCTTACGCACAGGGATGGGAATGTGAGGCAGTCACGGGGAAATGCCTACATTCTGAAAATTATCACTGGATATTTTTCTTTCCATATGTTGTACTGCTTTGGTGCTCAGAGACCAGCCAATATATCAGCTTCTTGGTTTACAAAGTACACTAGTGGCTAGTCCTTTAACATGCTTCTAGAAGTATGCTTACTTTCCTTGAGAAACTTGATGAATAGACCAACATTGACCTTAAATACGAGTAAGATGACAGGGCCAACATGACAGACTTTAGGAGCATTTAAAATATTGAGGAACAAGCAACCTTCTCTTAAACAAGATCTGGGCAAAATATATCCTAACAGTTTGCATTAAAGAATTACACGGCTAATACTATTTTAAAGCTATTTGCTTTTCACTGAAGTGGTTCCAGGACCTCCTCGGACACCAAAATCCTCAGATGCTCAAATTCCCGATATAAAAAGGCATAGTATTTGCATACAATCCATGCACGTCCTCCCATAAGCATTTCTAGATTACTTATGTAGTTATGTGCCACATAATGACGTTTCCATCTGCAACAGACAGTTGCTTGTGAAGTCCCATAAGATTACAGTGGAGTTGAGAAATTTCCATCTCCTAGTGATGTCATAGCCCTCGTAATGTCATGGTGTAATCATTACTCAAGAGTTTGTGGTGACACTGGATTAAACAAACCTACTGCAAAATATGCTGAGGAGTGCCTAGCTTACCTATGGGGTGACCCTCCTAAAAGTAGCCTAGACCTTTAAGATAGAAAGCCAGGCATTTGACACATTAGATCTGACCTCAAGTGAAAGGGTTGTTGTCTTCTTTGGAGTCCTTGCATTTTTGAAATGTTTCCTACCCATTCCCATAACAAAATCACAGTCAGTGTGAGCTTGCTTGAGTGCCAGGCACAATCCCTACCTGCAATTTCATTTCCATAACTTTGTGGGGTGCTGTTATTCTAATCCCCGTTTAACAGATGAGGCTACTGAGAGACTTCATAACCCAATTAGAGAACCTGCACTCATGTAACTATTGGCCATTGTACCTTAATAGAAAGATTCCTTTCTCTTCCCTTTCATAATAGGCTTTCACATAAGGACAAAGTTACCTATGATGCATTTCTCATCATGTATCCCCATGATTAAGTGATGCATGACTGTAATGCCTAATACAATGTAAATGCTGTGTATATAGTTGTTATATTATATATTTTATTTGTATTTATTTGTTATGTTGTTTTTATTTAATATTTTCTATCCACACTTGGTTGAATCTGTGGATGTGAAACCCACAGATATGGAGGGCCCTGACTGTGTGTACATACTTTCAAAAGGAAGCCATAGACCACAACAGGGTGAAGAGAATTTCTGAGCCACTTCCAAAGCAGCCTTCTGATCACCTGGCAGAAAGGGCCCAATGGGCCCAAACTCTTTCACCCTGATTAGAAAGACCATAAAGAGCTGATCCAAAACTAATATTCATATTGCATGCATTTTAAAGGCCCAGTCTACTTTATGTCAGATGAATTTTGTAGTAATACTTGCCATTTGTTTATTCGGCCAGCTAGCCAGCCATTCCTCCCACAAATATTTATCCAACACATGTTTATTGAATAACCTCACTTGCGCCAGGCGCAGACCTAGGTGCTAAGAATCAAGAGGGATTGTTAGACAACTCTAACCTGCTTCTCACCTTTGTTTGTGCCCTGCCTTAACCTCCAAATCCGTGTGGTGCGTCTTCACATCTGCTCTCACACCAGGCCTGGCAGATGATCCCCCATTTACAGAGTGAGTGAGCGCAGCCCAAGAGTGATTGGTGGCGATATGAACTATCCAGGGAAGTGGAGAATCAGAAGCCAGAATTTTCCCTCTTGTTCTCTATCTCCTCTTGTCCACCCAGTTGAATTTTGGTCTTTCTTTTGTTCCTTCACCTCACCACACCAAATCTTCCTATCCCTTCTCTCATTCCTTTAGGGTTGAGCTGTTGACTCAGGATGACAAGTTGATAGCATCAACTCATCTGTGCTGATGGTTAGGAAGCTAATAATGGCTTCATGTTCTCTTTCTGCGCATTTGCTTCTGCCCTGCCATGAGGTCATTAGCTTATCAGACAAATTCCCCACCTTTGGCTCCAACAGATTCTGTGTTAGCTAGAGTTAGGAGCATGCCTGGACTAAAACTTCAGAACAAGAAAATCCCCCGACAATCAAATGAATTAACACAGTTTTTATTTTTTAGAAAAACCATTATAAGCAGTTTCTCTAAAAGATGGGTGATGACAGCTTGGATCTTTCATTCAATGAAAACTTCCTGAAATTAAAGGCCCTTCCTTAGCCCCAGTAGAACCCCCCACCATGTTAGGATCGGCAGGCAGCCTGCTAGCCCGCTCTCTGGGGTTCTGCATTTGTCTTGCCTTAAGTAAACCCATTTGAAGAATATATTCACAAGCAAGTAGGATGGGTATTTTTGATAGGGATCCAGGAGAGATGTAGTTTATTGGATTTTATCTAGCAACTTATTTGTTTTTGCCAAACGTTGATATGTAACCCTAATGCTGTAATTTCAGGCCTCAGAAGTATTAATGTTATAAACAACCTTTTTCGTTGCTTCATCTGCGAGTAGGAACCTTAATTTATCACGTAGGTCAGAGAGTTGCTGTTTCTCATCCACTTGTAAAAAATAAAAAATTGCACAGCTTTAAGGAATGGATCCCTTTTGAAAAAAAATTCATTCTAAGGAGTAAGAGAGAGAATTTTTTCTAAAGTATCTTCATCCCCATGGAAATAAAAATCCTGCGTAATGCCTAGGGGCCTCTCCTGCTTTGATTAAGAAGGAATTACAAGAATAGGCTTTCCTTCTCTTACGGTTTGTCTTCTGGGCTAGTCAGATGTTAGGAAGAAAATCTTGTGTTTGGCACCCTCTGGGTCAGGCACCTTCTGGGACGCAGATGTCTGCCTGCAAAAACCTGTTGCCACAGGTGTGCTATGAGGATATTCATTTATTCAGTGACTTGCCAAGGACTAGAGAATGGAGAAGGAAGGCAAGAGACTTCTCTGTTTTTTATCCTGAAATGATGCCCCCTTCTGTTGTGTTTAAAAATAATACTCTTTAGGCTCTATACCTGTAGCTCAGCGGCTAGGGCACCAGACACATATACCAGAGCTGGTGGGTTCGAACCCAGCCTGGGCCTGCCAAACAACAATGACAATTACAACAAAAAAATAGCCAGGTACTGTGGTAGGTGCCTGTAGTCTTAGCTACTCAGGAGGCTGAGGCAAGAGAATTGCTTAAGCCCAAGAGTTTGAGGTTGCTGTGAGCTGTGACGCCATAGTACTCTATTGAGGGCAATATAGTGAGACCCTGTCTCAAAAATAATAATAATAATGCTCTTCATAGCTTGGGGTATTTTTTTCTGATTATGAAAACAAAAAATGTCCTTTATGGAAAATCTGAATATATAAAATATAGGGGAAGGTAAAAATTACTTGTAATCCCACTGCCAAAGAGATAATCTTTGTCAGGATTCTGATTTTCATGTACCCTGTTCTCTCTTAATGCATTTATGTCGTTCCCACAAAATTCGAATCTTCCTGTATTTTCTATTCGGTGAGCTGATTTTTTTCACTTAACACTATATATTTTTATTGTTATTTTAAAAATATATTTCACATCTCTACACAAAGAGACTGTTGTCTTATTGCGAGAGTGTGGCCATGACTGGACTTACAGGGATCCTGGCCCTCCCTGAGTTCACAGTTGGTGGGGGCTGGGGGAGCAGGCATTAAACAAATAATTATACCAATAATACCTTGGTTACAACCGTGACAAAAGCTATAACAGAGAAGAATAGGGGACCTTGGAGAAGCCAGGGCTATGGGCTCTGACTAGTCTGGGAAATTAGAAAGACTTCCCTGAGAAAGGGGCATAAAGGCTGAGAGCTGAGTAATAGGCAAAGAGGCTGGGGGAGAGTTTAAGAAGATAAGTGCTCTGGAGGCCACAGAACAGCCATTGTGGCTTAGAGAGTGAGGGAATGGATGGCACAGGATGAATGACACAGCACTGGTAGGCAGGGAACAGGTCACTTAGAGTCCCAGTTGGGGATGTGAGGTTTATCCTAAGATAAACAATGGGAACCCATTAGAGGGTTGTACTCAGGGATGTGACTTGATAAGAGTTACAGTTATAAAGGATTATGTTGCTATGAAGAATGGGGATTATGGAGCAGCTGTGAAAGGCTGAGTTAGGAGGCTACTATAGTATCCTGACCTAGAAGAACAGCACCAGTGGTTTGAAATAGTACAATGGTAGACATCATAGAACTAGGTGGACTCTACCTGATTTTGATCACAGACAGTGGCTTATTGGATATGGAAAGTGAAAAAGAAAGCGGCTTCCAGGCTGTTTCCTAGCTTCCTTTCTTGTGTCTGAACAGAGGCACTAGATACTAAAAAGGCAAGCTCTGGAGGAGGCCAGGCCTTCAGGGAGAAGATGGTGGACTCTGGTATAGACTTGTAAGCTGTGTACCAGGGGAGTGGAGACAGCACACAGGCTGCGCAGGGCCAGAACACGGGGCACTGGGCTAAAATGGACATTTGGGAGTCATCAACATGTGGAAGGCAAAAGAAGATGTGAGTAGCTGAAAGTGTCTGGGACAAGAAGGTAGAGTGTGAGAGGAGGAGGTCTGCAGTGGGGCCTGGACAGGCAGAGCTCTCTGTAGGAAGGTGGATGCATCTGCGGCTGGAGACCTTGTCTCTCTCACTCCAGCCCATCTGAATTCCTTCCAGACTCTTCTCTCTGCTTTGTGGCATGAATCCCAGGGGCATGCTGGAGCCATGGGAGCTTACTATTAAATTTTCAGAAATTTTGTGAGCCAATTGTTTGAAATTAGCTAATTAGGAGCAATTGCATGCAGAAACTGGCAAATGCTACAAATTGGGGTTTAAAAATTATTTTTTTCTTCTTCCTAGAGAGCTGGCTGTATAACATTTACCAGCACACCACTAGTGGTGACCAACTCTCTTCTTTGCTTCTAGTGTGATTTTGTGGGTTATCTCCCTGAGAATATGAGAGTAAGCATCATCTTTGAGCATTTTGATATCTCTCTTGAAAGTCTCTGATTTTCTTCTGACTTTACAGCCCCTTCTGCTAAAGAAGAAGTAAGCAAATGGCATGTTGAGACATTGAACCTCCTTGGTCTCTGTATTTGGTTTCTGTTGCTGCTGTAACAAGTTACTACAAACTTAGCAATTTAAACAACCTGAATGTATTCATGTGAAGATTCTATAGATTAAGGAGTCCTTGTGGGCTCAGTGGGGTTCTCTGCTTAGGGAAGGGGTTCTCTGATAAAGCCAAAACCAAGTCTTTGGCAAGCCAGGCTCTTATCTGGAGGCACTGGGGGAAAAAATCCACGTCCAAGCTCATTTAGGTTGCTGACAGAATTCCATTCCTTGTGAGCACAGAACAGAGATGCCTGCTTTGCGTCTGGCTGTAAGCTAGGAGGCACTCTCTGCTCCTGAAAGTCACCTGCATTCCTTTTCATGTGTCCCCTTTAAATTGACAAGGACACATTGAGTTCTTCTCCAGCTTTGGGTCTCTCTGACTTCTCTGCCACCAGCCAGAGAACGGTCTCTGCTTTAGGGGCTCATGTCTTTAGATCAGCCCCACCTGGACATTGTCCCTATCTTAAGGTCAACTGTGTCTGTGTCTCTTTCCTAGGGCTGTGGTCACAAAGTTTCACAAATGGTATCTTGAAACATTGGAAAGTAATTCTTTCCCAGTTCTGGAGGCTAGCTGTCCCAAATCAGGGTGTCAGGAGAACTGTGCTCTCTCCAGAGCCTTGAGAGAAGGATCCATTCTTGCCTCTCCCCCAGCACCACTTCAATCTCTGCCTTGGTCTTCCCAAGGTGTCTTCCCTCTGTGTCTGTTTTCTCCTCTCTGTGTCCACTTCCAAGGACGCTAATCACGTTGGATTAGGCCCCACCCTAATGACCTCATCTTTACTTGATTCCATCTGCAAATACCCTATTTCCAAATAAAGTCACATCCACAGAGATTGGAGGTTAGGACTTCAGCATATCTGTTTGAAGAATACACTTCCACCCATGATAGTGTCATATGACAAAACAGAACATAATCTCAAGAATGGTCCTGCATGGTATTTACAGGTTGCAGGAATTAGGGTGTGGAGTATTGGGAGGAAGGGTGACATTTTTAGAATTCCTCCTACCACAGTTTCCAAAGGTGCCCTTTCAGGAATTGTCTCATGTGCTGACTTACCTAAAAATAAATCCCATGTCACCCATGGCTCCCCCTACCTACTCTTCCATCCTCCAATTTTGAGTTCACTGCCTAACAGACAGGGCTTTCTCGGGGACCGTACAGTTCTCCTTCTTGAGGAGCAGGCTCAGAGGAATTCACAAGGCTGGTACAAGACGCAGGAGAAAAAGCTCTCCCCTCCTTCAAACATGGCCAATTTTGTGCTCCAATCAAAAGCAAAGTTAAGTTTACTCTTGATTTTTATATATTTTTTTTTCTTAAAATTGTAAAGCATGTGACAAATTGCTCCCCATTTTCCCTTTGGTGGGAAGACAGTTTCTTTTCCCTACTGTCTGCTGCACCCCCCTCTGCAGCCTGCTCAGAGGCACACTGTGCAGGCTGGAGGCATCCCTGCACCCACCCATTTGCAATCTGCCCTTTCTTTTCATCTTCCCCAGGAGCGCATTTCCCACCATGAGTGGCGGCCATGTTCCATCTACAACCGGCTGAAATTGCATGGCACTTAGAGTCGCCCTTTTATCTCCCCCACCTCCAGATGTCAAGCAAATTCAAAAGTTAAAGCACATGGCGTTTTTATGAAGCAAATAAGAGTCTTGTCAGTCTCTGTGTTTTACGGGAACGCTGAAGGCTGAATGGCTTCCCACTGTGTGTCCAGTTTGTTCTCTTCTGGGCAATTTCCTTTGGAGAATTTAATTATGCTAAGTTGTCTTAGGATCGTCTACTCTATCCAGAAAGGTTACAGAGTAGAATTAGTCGTTAGGAAATCTTTTTTGGAAATGGGTTTGGTTATTTTATCAGCTTTTATATTCTCAAAGGTTAATATGTTAATCAGTTTGACTTTTAAAAACATGACTATTTTGTAAAATAGCCTGAGAGTACAACCTTGAAAAATTGCACCATTATTTTGCGGGTTTGTATGCTGATCTTTGTACCCCAAGATGACATGACACCCCCAGAGTCAGGAGCCGGGGCTTTCTTGCTGCCAAGGTAATGTTCCAGTCACACCTGCTCCAACTTGGACCCTTGGGGGTCAAAGCTTTGTGTTATATGGGTCATTATGTGATGACAGGATGAAGAAGGATTTTTTTCTAAGGAGGAAATTGAACCCACAGCCTTGGTCTCATTATCCTTTGCTCAAAAGCAGCCAGGTGGTGTGACGAGTCCAAAGCTAGGCTCAGAAAGTGTGAGCTCCAGTCTCAACTCTAAGGCTCATTGGCTGTGTGACCTGGGATAAGTCAGCAAACTGCTGTGAAAATCATCTTCCTCTGCAAAGTGAAGGCTCAGTTTCCCCCTGGGAAGATCAGTCAGTTCATAGAAATGGAAGTGTAAATGTTGCAGGGAAGAGGAGGATGGAGAGCCACCCCATGAGATAAAGAGACCCAACTTACATGGGGCCCAAAGGCGGGCTCTCTGGAACTTCCTCTCTATTCCTGTAGCAGAACAAATATTTATTCATTGCTATAAGTGTTTATGAAGCATCCAGTAACATCCCAGCCTTTTTCTGGCCCACGAGAGGTGATAAAAAGGAAATATGTAACCTGGTGTGTAGCCCCGCTGGCCTAATGGTAAGGATAAGACTGCAGAGAGGATGCTAAATACATATTGGTTGATTGAATAAATGAATGTCAAATAAAATACGAAAAGGCAGGACTTAGGACTTTCCAGATCCCATAATCAAGCTGAACATGTGCTCTGGTTAGTGGTGATCAGGAGGGATCATTGCTGCCTCAACGACTTCAGAGGCATGAGACAGAGGCTCGCAGTAGCCCAACTCTGGCAGCATGGCAAAGGCCCTCAAATCCCCGGCACAGGATTAATCAGTTGAGCCTGTGCTCAGTCACAGAAGGAATTTGAAATCATGTAAGAGCATGCTTCACTGAAGCAAATATAAGTTGTCACTGTTATAAACAGCAAATTTTAAGCTGAACTGACACCCTAGGAGGCTGATTTCTGGGTTTCAGTTTTAGAAAACAGTAGCTGTGATTTATGCAAACCTGTATGAATGAACACTGCAGTCTCACAGCCCTGATCGTGGATGTCTGACTGTTGCATGGATCCACAAAAACTTAAGTCTTCCACCTGTGTTATTAGGGGAATCCTACCTTTCAGGACCCAGTGATGTGTGTAACTAGGAGGAGTCTCTGTTCAAATGGTCAGATCCCTCCAGAGATTTGAGCAAAGACTTGCCCTCCGATTAATCTTTTTCCTAGCTTCAAACCAGCCATCCCAAGAGACCAGATTAGATATGGATGTAGGGAGAGCTGTGTGGTGGATCTCCTGTGTGTGTGTGTGTGTGTGTGTGTGTGTGTGTGTGTGTGTGTGTACGCAGCCACGAGAAAAGCTGATGTTCAGCCAGTCTGCAACTGTGTGGCTCAGCTGGGCATTTATGGCTAGGATCCTTTTTTGACTGATTGCTGCTTGTGCCACATCAGTTGTTAAATATTTGGAAAATTACCCGTAGGTACAAGTAGTGTGTGCAAGCTGTGCATATGTGTGCAAGCTGTGTGTGTGTGATTTGCTGATGTGGAAAACACAGTGGGATTTGGGATTCAAGGAGCTGATCCCCAGGAGCGTCCCGAGGCAGAGCCGTATCTGCTTCCACTCCCCTTGTTTCTTGCTGGGCCGAGGCTGCACCTCACACAAGGCAGCCCCCAGCAGGTGCTCAAGAAAAAGTGAGTAAATTGGCATGGATTGAGTAGGTAGGGAGGGGGAATATGGTCACTTATGAAATCTGAAAAGTACTGTAGGAAGTTGGAAAGGGCCTTAAAAGGCACGATCTATTATTTTTGAAAGGATGGCTTTGATGTACAGACTCTCTAGTCATAATCCCAGCTTTTATCAACCTGTGTGTTGCAATTTTTAATGGTGAGTCCTGGGTAGAGAAAACTATCTTGAAAATTCCTTCACGAAAGACAGAAAGGAGAGGATGTGGATGTAAGATTAGCCCCAGAGGGGCCCTGAGAGTTCTAAGGAGGGGGTTGAAGAGGCACCAAAGATTTATCTGGAAGCCCCATTTGTACAGCACACCCACTGTTCCAGTACCCCATGAGTATTATTAAAGTATACCCCCGTTGCCCCAGCCGCCCGGCCATGCCGTCCATTGAGGCAGACCCCACACATCACAGAAGCGTCTCTGTGACGCCCTGAGAAGCGTCTC
Organism: Loris lydekkerianus; assembly: GCA_963574355.1. NCBI lineage: Eukaryota > Metazoa > Chordata > Mammalia > Primates > Lorisidae > Loris > Loris lydekkerianus. Next base: position 13,097 of record CAUYPK010081883.1, read on the forward strand.
TGACCACTCAGTGTGGTTCAGCAGAACTACTTTCTGGATTAAATTCCTTCATGCAAATCTTCTTTCTCTAACTTTACCTAAATCCAAGCTTTCTTGGGAGCATCTCCTACTTGAAAAAATTTTTCTTTTCAAGTTGTATAATCATGTTCTATTTTGCCTTCCACTTAAGGAACAAGGAAAAAAACCAGTGGGCAGGAACGTGCATCAGCTCATGCGTTTGGGCCTGAATTGCGCTCCCAGTTTATCAGAGGTGATGCCTATGTGCTGTAGATTCCAGCCACCAGGCCTGGCAGGGGCTCTGACTCGGCCCCTGCCTGCCTGCCTTCCTGCCTGCATGGCCCCCACAGCTTGGGGGTCGACAGCATGGAAGAGGGCTGATGAATGGGAGCAGGAACAAGGATGGCCTGGGCTCAGGCTGCGGAGGGAGCAGGGGATAGATGGCCACCCAAATGCAAGCTGCAGAAGTAGACATAGGTCACTAGTTTACAAAGGGCCAGCTCAAATCTCTCTTCAACACCTCTTTGGCCCCGGGGTGGTCCCAGGGGCAGAGCCTGCACTGATGGCGCTGTTCTCTGTGATGACTCTAACTTCTCCATAAAGCCTTGGGGGCTTGATATCTCTCTGTTATGGGGGTGAAGTTGTATTGTACCTGAAAGAAGGAATGTCATCCAAAATGTCTACATTTAGAACAAAAACAGTTTGGGTATGAAAACATCTTAAACTCAGTTATTTGGATTATTTGCTCATCCTTAGAGAGATCCACAAATGTACCAGTTCCCAGGGGTTGAAATTCCAGTTTGGTTTCACTTCCCTCCACTGGTAAAGCAGCAGCCTTCTGGATGTGACTACCATGTCCCAGGGTCCCCTGTTCCTCCACCTGCAGTCATGGCAGACAGCCTGGAGACCCATCACAGGATTTCTCCAAGTGGATTTCACCTACCTGGCATTGCCCTTCCCCACAGGGGTCTGGTCAGGCCTCAGCCTCACTCATTAATAGCACCAGCTTCCCATTTCTCTGTGAGCTGCAGCCGGTTTGTAAGCAGGCTAGCATTTGTGTTGATCCTTCTCATAAATGTTTCCGGCTGCTGGTTTCCTCAGATGGATTCCTGTCGGGATGCTGTGGGCCAAGGTATGAAACATCCCTTCCGCTTTGTTTATTCAACACGGATATGTTTGCCTTTCTGCCTCAGAATAGAGTCAGTTGTTTACAGCCTCACCAGACAAAATATTTACTAAAAGTAACCTACAGTTCCAGAATTGAGAGGAGAAAAAAACATACAGTTCACTTTCCACGTTGGTAAAAACATTTGCATAAAATGCCTTGGAATGCAAAGCCTGTGCCTCTCTGTGCCCAAAGGGACCCACTGGACGTGCAGCACAGGCAGGTTTCCTCAGAGCAGGGCCACAGGCCTCTTTCTTTTAAATGTCGCATTGAAATAAATGTGCACATAAATCAGGCCATCCTCTTCCAAGGGGCATCAGGATCGCATGTTTTTTCACACACAGTTTAGCCCCATTAGAATTCAAGCTGAGTTGATCAAAGTCTATGATATGAATTCCATAAGGTCTAAAGACGCAGTTGTTGAACATTTTATCTTCAAAAATTACTGCCTCCCTGTGTATTCTGTGCTGGCATGGTATCCAAACATGCCTGAAAGTGTGTTTTCAGTGCAGGATTCTGTTTATGTTAACGTCTGCTGGGGACATTAGTAATATCACCAGTAATTCAGTGAACTCCTGTGCAATGCTAGAATGGGAAAGCTTTCAAGGAAATTAAATTATAAATTTTTATAACATGATGTTATAAAAAATTATCACAAGTTTTGTCTTAGGCATGATAACCCAGTGTTAAGGCCCCAGTGACAGGTAAAAGTCACAGAACCATCACATATGGTATCTTCCACCATCCCAGATTAGGGAAAGTGGAGATGTCTTCCTTTTCTCTTTTTCTTTTGCTTAGACATTATTCAACACACAGTATGTATGTGTAACTTCTCTGTTCCTCAATATCTTTAACTTTAAAATGGATAATAGTACCTACCTCATAGGCCATAGTGGGGGATGAATGTCTAGGTATGTCTGAAGTACTTAAAAGTCTTAAAACAATGTCTAGTACATTGGAGGTCTGCTATTATTTTTACACATGCTGAAGCTCTGTGATTCAGAGCGTAAGTTCTGTTAGGGTTTTTTTTTTTTTAAGGGTCTTTTTTAGGGTTTTTTAGGGTTTTTTTTTTTTTTTTTCCTTTTCTCTCTATAGAATTGGAAGCAGTAATTGGCTGGGGGCTGGGTTTTGACTCCATAGAAAACAAATATTGAGGGAGAAGGGTAGAAGATTCAACTTCTGTCAGAGGATGATCTGAATTGATACTAGCCCCCTCCACCATCCTCAGTCTAGACATAGAAATGCTGGGGAAGTTTTTCTAAATATATGGCTGAATCTGAAGATAAGAGAAATTCCTAATTATTAAATTCCTAAGTACTTTAGCATAAGTACTAAAAATGAACAAAGAACTTTCAAAGGCATTGATGTGTGAGCAAGCCAAGGTCATGGCACCCTGAAGTTTAGGGGGCAGAGTCAGACCCAGACACAGGCCATCAGGGCTAACAGCAGGGGCTTTAACATCCATACCAGGACAGCAAGTGTGGCCTGAGTCTGCACAATATAGAAAGACCCCTACATGAGGCCAAGACCTTGGAGGAGTGTACAAGACACTGCTCATATAGGGACGAATAAAATTTTACATAATGGTTCAGGAGTGTGGCAAGTTAACTTGTGATATGCCTGTAGTTTGCACTACACTGAATTTATGGAAATTATAAACCCAGAAATAAAGGGAGGTACCAGACTAGTAAAGCTACTAGGGCTCCTAGAAGAGACACATGTTAAGTCCATTTTAAAGGAACACCTTCACTCCAGAATGTGTAGGATGCCTGTGGGAAAAAGAAAATCTCAGTCTATAATATGTACATATATAATTATACATTATAAGAAACTAATTTGCTGTGCTGAATAGTTCACAGACTCAGTCCACTGGAATGATAACTCCTTCAGAATCTTCATATAATAAAACAACATAAAAGTGACTGAAATTCATGTTTCAAATTACTAAAATAATAAAAAGAGAAAAAAGGAATGATCAAGAATGGATGATAGAGCAAAAAAAGAAACAAGGAAATTTTAAAAAGTAGAATTTCTAGGAACTAAAATTATTAAAATGAATAACTCAACAAATGGTTTAAAAGCATATTGGGCTTGGCCAAAGAGAGTATTATTGAACTGGAAAATAACTCTGGGGAAATTACTCAGAAAAGAGTAAATATGAGACAGGAGGTGATGATGATCTATACTAAAGAATTTTATGGTTCTTATATTATCTGAGAGGATTCTAGTCCTTAATAAACTTTAGATATTAAGTCAAATATATATTAAAATTTAAGGGTAATCAATAAAAGAAGAGATAGAATATAACTTCTAACACAGAAGAATAGAAAAAAGGAGCAGGTAAATAACACCCAACCAATTCCATAGGAGGCAGAAAAGTAGACAAAATGAAGCAAAGTAAAGCATTATAAATAGAATAATATTTGCATAATATGAGCATAAATATAATATATAATAAGAAAAATAGTAGTAAATATTATAAATACACAAAATAAGATAGGAAGATGTCTTAATAGGTCAGTACTATGTATTAATGGGTTGAATTTACCCATTAGTCGACATAAGTTCTCAAATTGAATTTTAAAAATCTAGAGATGTGCTATTTGCAAGAGTCATTTATAAATATAATGGCAAAATTTGAAATTGATGAATAAATATATATTAATAAATACTAAAATAAAAAATGCTTTGTAGCAGCATTAATATCAAAGAATATCTTAAGGCATGAAAGCATTATTGGGTTTACTGGACACTAACAAAAGAAACAATTCACCGGGAGACATAACAATCATTAACCTTTATGTATTTACCATAGCTCCTAAATATACATGAAGAAAAACCTGCAGACTTATGGGAGAAAATCAACAAATCCACAATCCACAATAATAGGATATTATAACTTATATTTTATAAAATGATGTCAAGCAAAGAAAAATTTATCACAATTACAAAAATAGCTACAATCTAGGCCACAAAAAAAGCTTCAACAAATGCAAAGCTATTCATAGACCATATTTTTGGACTAATTTGCACTCAAGTTATAAATCAATAAACAAAAACCTATTATAAACTCATACATTTAGAAACATACTTCTATATAACTCAAGGGTTATAGGAGAAGTCATAATGAAAATTACTAAAAGTTTAGAACTAGATAATAATGAATTTGCTACATAGCCAAGTATATAGGGTGCTGCTAAAGTAATATTTAGAGGAAAAGGGGTAGCCTTCCATATAATTTTAGAAAATTAGGAAAAAAACAAAAGTTCAACTCAAGAACTTTTAAAATAATAAGGATAAGAGCAGAAATTAGTAGAAAATAAACAGTGAGGATCAAGAAAGCAAAATCTGTCTTCCTGAAAAAAAACACTAATATGTCAAGCACTAGCAAGACTGATACCAATGCTTATGTACCAGAGACTGCTCTATATGTGTTCTGTAGTTTAGTTCACTTAAAGGTCAAAAGGACCTAAAAAATAGATAAGTTTATTATTTACTTCACCACACTGCTACTGGAACTCTGAGATGCCTGAGTAAAACACTTCCATTGTAGAATATTCCTGCATTTTTTGCAGCACCATGCCAATTCAACAACAACAATAACAAAGTGAGAAATGGACTATAATGTAAGAGGAAAACATTCATAAACAGGGGCAGATAAAGTGTAAAAAGGAAAGAAACACATTTGATAAAGAGGAGGGTGTCTTTTACTGAGAACCTGGAATAAGATGTTTTCTGGCAGTCAAGGTTAGCACAGAAACAGACATTTACTGGCAAAAGGGATGAGCTATGGGAGATGATGTCATTGGTGCAGCATTCAGGCTGAAGGCTCGCTTTCAGGGCAGAGGTATGCCTTTGACCTGGCCTGAGCATCTATTCAAATTTCAGTAATAAGTGGCTTCTTCTCCTTTGTCACCACCCAGGGAGAGTGACAGGGTCACCCAAGCAGAATCAGGGAGCTCCCTTGGTCAATGTGGAGCAGAGGAGCTAAGGATGAGTTGGGGGTGACACATCATGTATCTCTTGCTCTGAAAAGGGATGTTCTCTCCACCAGAACCAACACTGGTCCCTGAGCATGGCTCTGAGAACATTTCAGGAGCCTCAGCCCAAAGTTCTCCTGTGAGCTGTGGACAACAGATGAGCCAACAGAACCTTCTGGGTGGCACCTTGGAGGTACTCTAGGATTTCTCACTTGAGAAATGGAGGCCTTCTCTCAGTGCTACCTGAGGTTGTCACATTGAAAGTTCCTTGCATAAACTGCCATTTGTGTAGGACTATTACCTTATCAAGTTTATTAGGTTCTTCCCTACTTCACCTGCCTCTTGGCCCCATCCCAACACTCAAGCAATGACAATCTCTGAACAGGAACCAGGTTTCTGCAGTGGCCTGACAGATGTCCCACAGAGGATTAGCTAGGAAGTGAGTTCCCCTGAGGACCACCCCCTTCATTTCAGCAGTCCAGGGTTTGGCGTTTCTCTTGGGAGTCCTGGATGCGACTGGGCCTGATTAGTAGTAGCACCCTGTACCAGGACAAGACCCAGAGGAAGGAGTCAACCCTCCAGAAGCACCAGGTGTACTTATTTAACACCTGCTATGTGGCCCCTCCCAGTGTCCATACCTTCTGCCCAAGGAGGGGTTAGCAAGATGGTCCTTTAGGCAGGTCCTGCAGCAGGAACTTTGGGACTCCTAGGCATTGTGAAACTCTGATGGGCTCTGTCAGTGGCCTAGGGCCAGGGAAGTGGTGAGCTGCCTCGCTTGGGGGTGAGGGGCACCCCATGGCCTATGAGATGAGAGTGCTTCCCTGAAGCACAGTAGCTCACTCACAGCCCAGCATCCTCCACCCAAGGAAGTTCTTACTACTATGTTTTCATTTTTCTCAAGAATGAAAATTGGTGATGGTTTGAGAATTTTCTTCCAAATCTACATTTTTAATGACATTTCTCTCACCCAGAAATAAACACCTGCTTTCCCCCTATACATGTGCAGACTTGCCCATCATCAGTCTGTACAGGCTTCTGACCAAAAAAGAGGGCCTCTCACAGGTGATCTCATTTCTCCTGGCCTTAAAACCTAAATAACACAGGAAAAGTGTACCAGCAAAAATCAGAATTCTAAAACACCAGTTAAAAGCCTTATGTGTAGATGGTAATAGATACTGTAGAGAGTTGCCAGTCCTTTAAAGCTCCAGTTGTGTGGGAAGAGGTCTAAATTCAGGTTCTCTCACTATATTTGTGTGACACATGATCCCTGCCCTCTTTGAATGTCAGCTTTCCCATCTGTAAAATGCTAGGGTTGACGTGGATGCTCTCTCAGACTTAATGATCTGAACTTGGTCCTAAAGATGGTGAGTCAGAGGCCTACCCCAGGGGGGAAACTTGTCCAAGGGTCGTCAGCGGCAGAGCTTGAGGCAGACCCAGGGTTCTGTGGGCTTATAAGCAGATCAGACACAGTCCCTGAGTGCCAATGCTTGTCCCTTGCTGAAATTCAGCCCAGGAAAGCATTGAGGTTGCTTAGTTCCATCAGAGATGGTGAGGTGTCAGGGGATGGTCAGCAGGTTCCTGGCCACACATTGAGCACCTGCACGGGGAGACACAGTGGCCTCCTGTAGCCAACGTTCCTTTATGGAGAGAAGACTTGTCATCCACCAGGCCTGTGCTAAAACACTTATATCCACAACTCTGGAAACATGGTAACAGCCTTGCAAGATACCGATTTGACATTTAACGGATGAAAGCCTCAGGCTCTGAGGCTCACCTGAGGTCACGGAGATAGACGGCAGCAGAGCAGCTCACCAAGACATGGACCCTGCTATCGTGTACACAGGAACTCTATAAGTGATGCTTGACCTCAGAGTGGCTCATGCTCCATCATCTGCAAGGAAAAATAGTGACAGCTCAGATCACAGAGGGAGTGAATACCAAACATGCAGCAGCGTAAACTGTGGGTGCCTGCCCTTTACTGTGTGTGGTCGTCCTGGACTCAGTCATCGTGGTGCTACGCACCAGGCACGGGGAGATGGAAAGGTGTGACTTGGGCAGTGAGGTCAGGAGCTCTGTGTCAGGCCTCCCGCATGCTCATGTCAGAGCATCCTCTTAAGCCGTGCACTCCTAGGGGCCCTCTACACAGTTCCTTGGTGTGTTGGAGTCCCCCATAAGACCCTCCCCTGAGACACAGCTACTGGCAAGGACAGTGTAAATGAGCGACACTCCTTGACAAAGCTGTGGCTGCCAGGGTGGACAATTCCCTTCTCGGGAGGCAGGTTCTGAGGCCTCCTGCCGGTGGCACGTACAGGTGGAAGCCCCAGATTCTTCCCGACTGGCTGCATAACTTTGAGCAAGTTGTCCCTGAGCCTCAGTTTCCCCATCAGTCAAGCAGGGATAATAATTACTTTGTGCAACTTTATGGAGCTTTGGTATGTGTGTTAGTGCCTAAGACTAAGCTGTGTGGCTCAAAGTCCTCTCTTTACCCCACTCCCGCCCTACCCCTCCACTGCCAGCCCTAGCTGTGGGCTCAGGGGCCCCCGTAAGGCCACCACTTCAGACCAAGAACTGAGGGCCAGGAGACAGTACCTGGGCCCATCCAGTAACCTCGGTTGTTTTGGTGTTCTTAGTACAAGTCAGTGAGAGTAACTTACGTTAGGTGATGGATTTTTCATAGGGAAACACATTTTTCTTCAACTTATCTCCTCCAAAGCATTTTCAGACATGGTGGATGATCGAGCTAGTTTTAAAGAAACTGAAGGACAGAACAGGAGAGGGAATGCTTGCTGGAATGATGTCCCTATCTCCCGTTGCTCAGAGAAATCCCTCAGTCTCTCCTCTCACTCCTCTCCCTCTCCTTTCCTCTTTCCCTCTCCTGGTCTCTTCTCCCCACCCGTACTGTCTCCTCTCTTTTTGGTCTTCTTTCTTTATTCATCTTTTTTTTTTCTCTCTCTCTCTCTCTCTCTCTCTGCTCTCAGTCTCTCTGCTCCTCCCTGCCTGTCTCTGTCTCTCAGATCCCCGCCCACATCTTTCTCACTGTGTCATCCAGGAGCTGGTGGGGCTGTTGGTCCCAGGAAGCTGCCTGTTCATGACGTGCGCCCATCATGCCGTTATTGCCATTTCTCCCAGGGGAACAGTACTTCTGGCCCCCCTGGGGAATATGTCCATTGTCCAAGAGGAAGATGCCTCCATAGTTTAGAATTGTAGAAAATACTGACTTGCCACTTGAAGGAGAGTTTGTCTTCTGGAAGAAGAGCACTGTGACAGTAATGTGTTGGGGGTGATGAGGGTGCATCCCTCAGGTAGCTGTGGCTCAGCACCAAACTGTCCACACACAGTGGCTGAGGCATTCCAGACCACCTGAGGCAAACCTCAGCCTTGCAGTGTTTAACTCAAGCTGAGAACGGGGCCGAGTCATCCACAGCCCGAGTGTTTGCAAGGACCTGAATATTGCCGCAGCACTGAAGCGCACCTCCCGCGGGCCGCCAGCCCACTCAGGACAGCAGCTTGTCTGCAGCTGCCTTGCGGCGGCCGTTTGCATATTTGCCTGGAATGTGCTGACTGTAAATCATTTCCCTCTCTTAAAGTGGGTTTAAAGGACCTCTGCTGAGCAACCAGTCCTAGCCATACTTCTTTCGCCTAATTTGAGTTGCTGCATATACTGAAATTAAATTACATTTCACTCTCAGCGTTCCCGAACTCAGTTGCTGCCAGCGCAGCCTGGCTGTCCTCCCAATTAGGCCGAGCTGGTGAGGCGTGCCTGCGTGGGGAGCGTGCCATCACCTGCCTGTAATGGGCTCCTCTGCTTCCTCTGTGAGTCTCCAGGCAGGTGTTCTTCAGCATCTGCTCCCTGGAGCCAGCTCGGAATATGAACTCTGCCTCCTTACTTGTCCTGAAATACATTCTTAAGACAATGAGTGTTCCTACGGCGGGAGCTGCTGCAGGGTCCTCCCCGTGCCCACTGAGAGAAACTCTCGGTGTTTTAGAATGTCTCATAAAATTGCTTTCTGGACAGAGAAATGATACTACCTGGAGAAGCCACAATTCATTGTTAAACCAACATGTGTGGCTACTGTCAAGGGTAATATAAATGTAGTGAAATCCTCAATAAAGAGATTAAAAACAAGAGAACAGCTAGAAAGTTCTTTGGGTAAAGTTACCCTTCAAATCATGTCTGTATTGTACAGTTGTCTGAATTTCCTATTGCAACAATAACTGTCCTCTAATAAATACCAGGTGCTTACAGCTAGACAGCTGTGAGCTGTCACGTTCACGATCTTGGTTGATCCTTATGATAACCAAGTGAGGTAGGAAGAAAGCATCTCTATTTTACAGAAGGGGAAACTGAGGCCCTCACCCAAGTGTGCTACATCAGAAGTGTCCTGAATGCTGACGATAGGCTTTTTCTCCTATGTTATGTTGTCCTATACTATTCACAAAATGATGTGGCCGAGCAGTGTGCAGAAGGTGCCACCACCCAGTACGGATAAAGCAACAGAGGCCCCCAAAATACAGGGGCTCGCTCTGTGTTTTGGCAAAGCAGGATGAGAAGTCTAAGATGAGCTGCTTTAAACCTTATACAAAAACATATTTTTCTTTGACAAAAGATCGCACTTATAAATATAGGAGAATAATGTTTTCCTTCCATATAAGCTAGTGGACACCTTCTATTCTTCCTTCTTGGCTAATAAGGAAAACGGATTTTTTAGCTCTTTTTAGAATCCTGTTTGTGTAAGTGACCTCTCTTCTGGTGTCATCTTCAGAGTTCCACGTGAGAAGGCCTTTGGTCAAACATGATTCTTAAAACTTTTTTCTGCCTACCTTTCAATGTTCTGTAACGAGAAGAGTCAGAGATGGTGATGGTCCCACTTCCTCTGCTGCCTTCCATTTGCTTCAAATTTGCCCATGCTTGGGTGACAAATTGCCCAATTTTCTGTGCAGCAGAGAAAGTGCCACAGTTGGGGACAGACAACCTCTGTGGACCTGCTACTTGGGCAGAGGTGCATCTGGGAGAAGAGCAGATGGGGGGCAGTAGAAGGCAGCCAGGAGGCCAGGGCCAGGGTGTGGAGAATGTGGATGCTAGAGATTCGGGGTGGGGGTCAAAGGAGAAGGGTCCAGAGACAGCAAGAGTGGACATTCTTGTTGGGCAGCCTGGCAGGCTTCAGAGAGGGGCATGCGGTGGGGCTGTTCAGCTGGCACCTCTGTAATGCAGATGGCTGGCAAGGCTTTCCAGGTGGCAGGACCAGCCACAGGAAAGGATTTTGTCTCCTGCTGAGTAGCCTCTGTCCTCACTTACCCTAGAGACCTACTGGTGTCTCCACTCCATGCCCCCGTGCACCCTGCTGAATCACAAAAGCTGATGGTGCTCTGGGACACAGTGGCACTAAAAAGAAATTAATGACTAGAGACCTGACCTTGGCCTCCAGGCTCAATACTGATGCCAGTCTGAGGCCAGGGTTGGGGATGGACTGTGGGGAAAGAATATATGATGGCTAGCCCATCTGTCGGGGACCTGAATAGCCTTAAGCCTTAAGCAGTCTGGCTTTTAACAGAGTGCAGTCATGGCCCCCACCAGCATATATCCTATCCCTTTTTGGTGAGGTGGGTGCTGGGCAGGGCCCCCGCAGCATACACCCCTGCAGGGATCCACAGCTGCAGCTCCTGAGCAAGGCTGGCTTTCACACATCACCTTGCTAGATACTTGCACTTTCTCTGAAGGTGGCCTTGGTTCATGACAGCCTAGGGGTTTCTGTGTAATTCTCCTGTAACCTAAGACTGGCTCTGTGGCCTGGGATTATCTGGATCATTAGCACGGGGCCAGAGTGGCATCATTCCCAGGGAGTGCAGAGCTTCTCTGTGGACTTGCTCTCAACCCACCTCCTGCCAAACTGCTGCTCAGCCTTTCCCTGGGTGAGGAGGCCCTGGGATCCCCACAGTTCTGCACACCCTAAAAGCTCTGTGCTGTGATGGGGAAGCCTCCTGCCCCTCTGCACCTGCTCACTTTCACCAGAGCTAGCACCCATAGGGTCTGTTTCTACCAGGAAGCTGTGAGGCCATGTTGTGGATAGCCCAGCTTGGTCTCTGTCAGGAAGAGATGTGCACCATGTACAAGGCAAGGAAGGGGCCAGCCTCTGAGAACCCTACAGAATTATCTGGAAGGAGCCCATTTCTGTGGGCCCTTGAGGGCCTGCACCAGCTAGGACGGAGCCCAGACTAACATCTAGGCACCCCTCTCCCCCGCCAGCCTTGTTTTGCAGACGTGGCCATTTTTAACAGGCTCTCACATCGTCTCAGCTGTGGGAGTAAGGGTTGCTCTGCAGCACTGATGCTGGGGCAGCACCAGCCAGAGCCCTGGCTTTGGGTTTGTGCCTGTTGGCCTGGCAGTCTAACTTCATTCTTTTCCAAACACATTCATGTGGCATTTTCTTCCACACTGAGCAGAGTCCATCAACATGTTGGGATCCCACTTTCCCTTTGCAATATGGACCTTTCGCATCAGTTAGCATTAGCTGTTGGCGAGTCCGGCACCTCCTCTGCAGGGCGGGCCTCAGCGCACTGGCGTTCTGTTCATCTTCAGTTGTTTCCTTTTCCACCTTGCAATCAGCTTCCCTTGCTCCCTCTCTTTCTCCTCCTTAAGATAAATCAGCTCCCAAAGCTTGGCTCCAGCTCTGTCTGCCTGTTCTCGTGGATTTTGGTGCTGTAGGAATGTTCTCTTAAATGCAGTGGAGAGGAATTGGAGTTTACAACTTGCCACATTTTGACAGCGTTTGAGCTGCTGTGTCTATTGGCAGACCTTTTTCCCTTGACTGTGGGCCACACCTGGGTCACTCTGCTGGCTTCTTCATCAGACTCTAAGCCCCGTGCAGGTAAAGGCTATATCTGACTTACCCTTCTGAACACGAACAGTGACCTAGAACCTGGCACAGAATGAGCAGTCAATAAACATTTGTTGAGTGAACAAATGAATAAAATGTTCTTTTGAGCCATGTGACTAACCCCAAGTGATGAGTTCCTCCCATGGCAATGCTTGCTGACTCGGGAGTGATTAGGATCAGACATAAAATCTACAGCTCAACCCTCAAGCAGGGGTTAAACATCTTCAAGGTCAGAGGGCCCATACACTCATTGCTCATGGAGCAATCTCATGGACATGTAGCCGTCTCAGGACATTCTTAGCAAACACTGTTGTAGTCTGCAGCACCTGGTGAGCTAGCAGGTAGGACATAGTAGGCCAGCAGGCACGGCCCCTTCCAGCTGGGCTCCAGATGTGTCTGGGGTCGCCAGGACTGCTGCTGTGTCATGGGCTGGCCTATCTCCCTCCACAAAAGGGGCTGTAAATGTGATATGTGTGACTTACTGCACAGTGTCAGGAGCTGCTCTTTTCTTGGAAGTGTTCTGAAAGGCAGGTAAAGCCTTAGGGGAGAAATCTCATTTAAAAATCAAGTTTCCTTTTCCCAAAGAAACAGAGATCTATCATCTACTGAAGCATTTCTCCAGGCTCATGAAAAAGGTTGTTCAGAGGGGCTGCAGACTCGAGAACAGAGGTTCAAGGACTAGATGTTAGATTCTCAAGGGACTGCTGCAAGGCTTGCAGGAAAATGTAGTGGAGAACACTGTCCGGGCAGAGGAGACTCTGGCTCCCACCATCCCCCATTACCTGCTCTCCAACAGCGGGGCCTCTGGTAGAAATGGGCTTACTGGTGATCCAAGCCAGGCAAAACCAGAACAGGGGGCCACTCAAGTTGAACCAGAGACTGTTCCCCTCAGCAAAACTTCTGTGACTTTGAAAGCTGTTGTTACTCCACAGATCACTTGTAGCAATGCTTCTTGCCTTCAGGGCAGCAAGATGACTCTGTGAGCACTACAGCGACATTTTAGCTCCTCAGTTTCTATGGAGAAACACAAAGAGTAGTATGGCAAATATTCATATGAGGCTTATTCTTCACCTGGTATGGGTCTCACAGTGAGAAGGTCAATGTTATGATCTCCATTTTGAAGATGTGTAAACTGAGGCTTACAGAAGTAGAGTAATTTGCCCAAAATCCTAGAGCCAGTTAGTGGCAGAGCTGAGATTCAAAACCAGGCAGTCTGGCTCCAACCTCTGTGTCCTTCCCCTTCTGCTTGCCATGTGCAGGGAGTGGGAGGTGTGGTGAGAGATGTCGGGGGAGAGACATCATCTCATTTGGTCCTTATGGAGAGGGAGGGAAAAGAGTTCCCCTCTTTAGGTTTAAGTTTTTAGAGTTTTGTATGCCTTTATTTTGTTTAAGAAGATTGACAAAATATTCTCTACATGCGGACCACCTCTTTGTAAAATTTTGTAAGGAATACTTTGTAAATAAAGGTACATTTGGCTCCAATATCCCATTTTCCCTAGGTGTGGCAACTTTAGGGATGACTTTTGGGGACATCTTGTAGGGCAGGGAGACAGGCAGCAAGTACGGAGGAGAGAACGGCAGGTGGTGATGAGTGCTACGATGTCAGTCAGATAAGATAACAGGAAAACATGCCACAAGAAATTCAGGAGTTTTTCAGCATTTTCATTTTACTTAAACTTTTATTGATTTTTTTTCCTCAGCATTTGAAATTTCTATTTTACTTAAAGAATGATCCAAATAAATTTCACTTTACATGGGAAATGTTTAAAGACTTGAGAGAGAAGAAATCAGTTTTGTCTGCATATACTTGGGGGACTGAGACACACCCATGGTCTGTCTCACGGCTGGGGTGGCTTCTCTGCGTGCTCTGGGGGGTCAATACAGGCCTCCCCCTTCCCTCCGCCTCCACTCCCACCTGACAAGGCAGCCTCCTTCCAATCAGCGATCCAGGTCAGCATAGAGGCCTCAGTAGCCTCCAGCTGAAGCTGCATTAACGTGCGTGAGCAAATTACCCCAGTTATCTGGCCATGTAGAAAGCTACAGTTTTGCTCTTCATGAAAAATTAAAATCTTGTCCTGATCTGATGAAGGGAAATGGATGAGGCAACTTGGGGAACTCAGCTATTGTTGATCAGGCAGGTGATAAGCTACACATTTCCTTGACTCCGGGGATCAATGGGGAGTCTTAAAGAGAAAAATCACAGAAGAAATTAAGATTAAATTTGCAAGCCCATAATATTGGGAGCACATCCTAACAACTGCAGCAAAATAAGGCTCTCTCTTAAAAATGCATTATTTATCTCCGCCTGTTACCACGGTTACTGACGCTCCCTCCGGTGGTTTGAACCTGAGTGGGTTATAGACGCGGTCCAGAGACAGAGGACTAGCTCACCAATACAGTTAGAATTTCTGATGAGCAGTCGAGATATTTTTAGACTGTTTGTATGCACAGTTGCACCATAAATCTCGAGAATGAAGGTAGCTGAGTGAGTCTAAATCTAAATGGAGCCACAAGGTGGGCTTTCCACAGCATAAATTTTACTGAGAGAAAAACATCGCCCGATTGGTTATGTGGTTCATTCCCACATACATATTTTCAAAAGTGATTTTGGTTCAATGGGGACCTTCGATGGAAGGTCGTAATTGGCTTCCTAATGAAACTCGTTCACACAATGACATGTACCAGAGCGAAATTCAGAAAGAGAAAATTGTACCACTGGCATTAATGGATTGGCAACTGCCTCAGATGTTGTTGCCGTTGAAGTCACACTGGCCAGACAACGGGAACCTTTCTGTAATTGAACCATAAAGTGATACGAAATGTCCCCAACAAGAATATGCCTCTATGCCTGGGACAGAGCTATCAATTTCCTGGGCAATTTTCTGTCTGAATTCTCTGGAAAACTGGCACTTCTCAGAAAAAAAAAAATTTTTTTTTGCAGAGTTCTAAAAACAAAGTTTGAATAAGATGCTTTCAGAAAGGTTACTGGCCAAGCCAATTAAAATTTCAGTAGCTTGTTCTCAAAGAAAAGAAAAGTAGATAAATTACAGGGTCATTTCTTTTCTCGGTCTTCCTGAGAAGAGAAATCCTGGGAATCTGTTAAGAACATGGGTTTAGGAACCATACAACACAATCTGAGTTCCCACTCTGGTGGCAGATTCCTCATCTGCAAGTTGGGAGCGTAATAAACCCTATCTTCCTGGGTTTGCTACAAGGATTAAAGGAGATGTCTGAAAACCATTGAACACCAGAATAACCAGCAAAAAGTAAATGCCCAACAGAATGGCAATCTATGGGAAAGACCTAGAAGAAATAGAATTTGAATAGCAGAGAGAATAAGAGAGAAGATAGCTGAACTCTGTTATCCCTGAGAAATTTAATTCCATCACCTCAGAAATCAGAGCAGAAGAGAGGTTCAAGGACTAGATGAGAGGTTCTAGATTAGAGGTTCAGAGCCAACTAAGCAGATTTGAAGAATACATTTGAAGGTTTTTCTTTCCTTTTTTCTTTCTTTCTTGATTTTTCCCCCTCACAACTAGTGAATCTTCTGGACAGATAGATATTTAAACTAAACTTTAAATATAAAAAGTGGGTAAATATTTGCATATTAATATATTAGTTCACTGACTCCTTAAGCAAAATGCTGATGGCAGGGCAAACTGGAAGGACATAAAAGTCTCTAATAAGAAAATGATTTATTAAGTAAATAATAGGAAGGATGAGCCAGGTACAGCCCCAGATGTTGAGGTACTTAGCCAAAGAAGCCAAGGTCATGGGGAGCCTGCAGGTGGATCAGTTGGGCTTATGCTGATCCACCTGATCTTCAAGTGTATTAAGGACCCAGCCCCTGAGCCCCAGGGACTGAGTGTCTCTCAGAGATTGATCCCCAACCTCATCTAGCCATTTCCCGGGATGACACTGTGTGACACAAGAAGGAACTTACAAGTCAGCCTTCCCATTAGTTACATGTATAGAAATCATGATGTTGACAGGTGTTCCATTGGCCTGGGGTCAGTGAGGTCCACTCTTCATAGGAAGGACAACTTCTGACTCTTGAATAGATGAACTATAGTGTGATAGAGAGGGCTCAGAGGATGTGGTAAAAGCTTTCATGGGACAGATTTCTTTCTCCTTGGAGAATGGACATACATCAGTGAACATGGTAAATTTGACATCCCATACACTTTTCTCTGTGTGAAAGTTTATCAAGGAGGTAAGTGGCTAGGTGATAAAAATTTCACAGAATCCTTTTCTCTGTAACTTTTCTCTGGCTAGCTTTCCCATCATTCATGAATATTTATGTCTGATCTGCTTAAAATGCTTAGGGTGTGGGGGGAACAAACTTTATTCTCAGTCTCAAAGTTTCCTGAGGGTATTGAAGTATTGGTATAAGATAGCAACAATGTGCTGCCAAACCAAAGCCCTAGACCAATGTTGAGTCAAAGCCTACATCAGCTGCGCATCAAAACTGAAGATGAATAAGGTATTTATGGGCAGCGGAGGAGCCCAAGATGTGTCAGTCACTGGCCATCCGATTCCTTCATCTTCTTGTAACTGAGCTTAATGGGATGCACTCTAAGCTGAGTGACAGCACTCCAGAAGGTTTGGAGATTGGTTCCATTTAGTTTTGATTCTCATCAAGACTCTTGTCTTTGTTTTTTTTGTTTTTCTTTTTATTAAGTCAAATACACATAGATCATGAATACATCTTTGCATATGTGGGGTACAATGTGTTGATTATTTTTTATACAATCTGACATGGTTAGATCAAACCAATCAACATAGATTTCACCTCATTTACTTTATTATTGTGCTAAGACATTTATGTGCTACACTTGACAGATTTGACTTGTACCCTTGTCATATGCTCCATAGGTTAAGAACATGGGTTTAGGAATATTCTTAGAACATGGTCCTGCCTTTTACCATCCCTCTATCAAACCTCCCCCATCCCCTCCCTTCCCACTACATTTCTCTCCTTCATCCTGGGCTATAGTTTTGTTCTATATTTCATAAGAAAGTGTGAGTAAATATAAATAGGTTTCACAGAAGTACTGAGTACATTGGATACTTTTTCCTCCATTCTTGAGATACTTTACTCAGGAGAATATATTCCAGATCCCTCCATGTAAACATAAAAGAGGTAAAGGCTCCGTCTTTTTTAAGGCTGCATAGTATTCCATGGTGTACATACACCACAATTTATTACTCCATTCATGGGTCAATGGGCACTTGTCTTTGCTTTCACCCCATGGGCCTCTCTCCTCACACCTTCCTGCTGACCTCAGCAACTTTCTTTCCTTCTGTCTCCTGCTTTATTCCTGCTGTGTCCCACACCTCACCCTACTGCCACCTTCTCTGAGAGTCCTACAAGAGGGGTTCCGCCAACCCAGACTCCTCTTGAGATGGACACTAGACAGCAGGTCTGCCACTCAGAGTTTCTGGAAGGCAGGAACCATCACACACACACAGGAGGGCAGATTAGAGGAAGTGGCTTGCAAATGCAGATTCACTCGCAGGCAAATGTTGGAAGTGGGAGAGCTCATTATGCAGGCCACTCCAAATTCAATCTCCTGGTTTGTTATCGCTGGAGCCCATGATGGAAGCACCGCCTGATAATTCAGACTTGCCTATTACTTATTTTTTATCTAGAGAAAATAAAGAGAAACAATTACCTTGGTGTGACATTCTGCCATCTCTACAAAGCCACCTGTACCTGAGACTTTGCCAGCAGCAGAAATAATGAGTTAAATGCTAAATATTTCATAGAGAGGAGAGTAGCAGGACTATTGAAAAATAAATTTAAAAGACCTTCATGTATTCTGGTCATATATCCCTGGCATAAAACTTCTCCAGAGATAAAATAGCTTTCTGATAGGAGGGTTGTGACCAGGGAGGGGGGCGTGGTAAGGAGGCAGGAGAGCAGCCCTGTCACAGGGGATGTGAGGCCTTTGTGAACACACCTTTGAAATGATTGAGGTTGGACTATTATTGCAGAGCCCTTTTCAATAATGAATTTTAAATTATAAATGACATTTTGTTGTGTGCCCTTCTCTCCCACCTGTTGGTAGTTAACTGGGAAAATTGATGCAGTTGTTGTCAAGACAGAGCGAACTTCTTAAGAACAGAAGCTCAGAGCTTAGTTTTGGTTCTCAACTGAGAAATGTAATATCCAGCTCCCAGCCACCCCCTCCCCATGGGCACTTTGCCATGGCGAAGTCCTGGGACCAGCCCAGGCTGGGCATGCAGCTCCCAGCCCCCTTGTGACCACAAGCTATGACATTGCCTTTCACTGTCTTCCCTTTGAGGACAGAATATGGAGCCTGATCAGGACGACTGGGGGGGCCATGGTATAACTTAGATTTCCCAGGGGACTGTGAGGCTAATTTCTCTCATGGGGTGTTGGGAGGACTGGGAAAAAGTAGGTACCATCAATTAAAGTTATAGGACCAGTTCAGTGAGATAATTATCAGTCAACTACAAAGAAATTGCTATTTGTTTACTGCTTTTGACGGAAGCAGCTAAGACAAAGGAAAGGTAATTTAAGAGTAATCATTAGTGTGCCAGTCCTTTCCACTGACCCTGTGTTCAGAGTTTTCTCTCATTCTATCAACCATTTTTGGCAATTAGATGTGCTTTCCTTATTAATGCCAAAATAGAGAAGCAGAAAATGAAGGCCCTTCATTGCAAATCGATGCTTAATGTTGCAATACATGCCTATAACTCATGAGAGCCATAGAGTTGTGCCCATCCGCGAGCATAGAATGCCTTTGATGATAGCTCCAGAATAAAATTATTAACAAAGATGAGCAAATCCTAGCATTTTCCAGGGACATGGGCACTTCCCGGTACACTGGTGTGTGCCAGACCCAGGCGGCTGCGCCTGTGGCACAGAGGTTGCTGTGTTCTCTCGTGACACTGAGCCCTCTCCACCTCTCTGCTCCCCCTGATTCTGCCTCCCTCGGTCCCCTCTCCTCAGGCATGTGATTGGAGCATCAAACAGGGCCTAGAGCTGGGGAGTGGGGAGTTGTGTGGGTACCCCACTCCCTAATTATTAGGCATACCTGTGTGTAAGATGCTACCCCAGGGGCTGCACTCCCCATATTTCAGTTTCTTCTATAGCTGAGCCCAGAGTGGAAAGGAATTGAGTTCCGACCTAAACATGTATTTACTGGGGGTAGATCATGCCACGCCAGTGGCAAGATTTTTCTAGAAATTCTGTTTCAGTTATTATTCCCTTCTTAGAGATTCCTAAATGTGCAAGACTCCTCTACTCAAGCACATCTAGCTAATGGCATTGGTCTGGGGGCTGACGACTGGTCTAACTCACCTCTTGACCCCATAACCGCTTAGGCAGCCATCACTACATTCTGCCTAAAGTGGCCTCACTATAAGCATGACAGGTCAGTGCTTACCTCAGAATCACAGAGGCCATAGGAGGGGCATGCCGTTTATAGGCGGGAGCCACTCTGTCCCGTCAGGACCAAAGGGCCAAACACAGTGGCTAACACTCTGCAGTTTGGGCGGTGTGGAGCTGCTGGCCTGGCAGGCTGCCAGACAGGCTACATGCTTTGATGTGTCACCTCTACAAAGCACACCATTGATTTTTCTGTTTTTCTTTTCAAATCAGAGTCTTTCCAATAGCATCTAAAACTTATAGAAACAGAGCACTAGATTAGAGCACATTGGACAGGCAAGGTTATCTTCTCTGGAGAGGAAGTCGACAGCTGCCCCTACTGGGAGGAGAAGAGTCTAAAGAGACATTGGTGTGGATGTGGAGAGAAGGGCACACTTCACACTGCTGGGGGGGATGCAAACTAATACATTCCTATTGGAAAGATGTTTGGAGAACACTTAGAGATC
>CAUYPK010081886.1:0-54696 GCA_963574355.1 Loris lydekkerianus
TTTTTAAAAGGGTAGTGTTAATAATTTTTAATCTATTTACAATAGGTTGATAAACAGCATAGAAAGTTTAAAAATACCACCAAGTCTGTTGACTCCAGTGGGACTGGGAAAATGTTCTATTGTAAATATCAGGTGTCTAATAACAGTGACTCCAGGATTAGGTGGTGTTTTGCTGTCTACCCTACATTGCTTTTATCTGGTGAACCAGAGCCACCAGGTAATGACCTTTGACTTTTTATCTTGACCTTGGTAATAGTAAACCTTCGGTGGTTTCCTGCATTCCTTTAAAAACAATTGGGTGGAAAGGTAATCAAGCAGGAGGATGTTTAAAATCTTAGCTTTTTTGGCATTCATGGGCAAATTCTGAAGACCAAGACCCAAAAGCTCACAAGAAAGTAGAGGGGAGCTCCCAGAACAAAGGGCAAAGTTAGCGATAACAAGACCATTTATCCTGTCACCCTGATATTATTTTCTCCAATGAGAGAAAAGAAGAGAAATTCAGCTTAAAAATAAATTAAAGCACATGTCAGTCTCTCTGTGTTTAGACTAGGCTGCTACCTGACAGGTGTGGTGTGAGGTGTGGCAAGTGGCCAATAAAACTGCCTCCAATTTGCCTCCAATTGTTCCTACCTTAATTGACATGGCAAACCGTAACTTAGACGTCAAAGGTTGCATTGCACAACCTGTTATTTAATTACAGTATAACTTCTGTAAGTTGACCACCCAAGGGGTTGGAACAAACTGTTCAACATATGGAACTAAGCCTACTGTACTGATATGTACATGTGTTGTATGTCTGGTCTATGAAAATTAGGTCAATGTCAGGAAGTGGTCAGCGTAGGGAAGTGGTCAACTACAGAGATTCTATTGTATTATTGTGGTTATGCCAGAGAAGTCCAGAGCCAGGGAATTCATTGAACAGGGCCCTGACCTAACACTAGGGGTCAGATGAGGCTTCTCTGAGGACATTTGAGAGCTCTGAGTAGGGAGCAGGAATTCACTGGCAGAGTGACTCAGGCAGTTGCTGGAAGGGACAGGCAGGTTGGGGAATTGGAGCATGGTCAGTGGAGCTGGAGCACGGAGACTGGGTGGGCAAATGGGACTAGAGGACATTGCCAAATGTGGGAGGGCAGTGATTATAAAGAGACTCTAAGGTCATACTAAGAATGTTCAACTTTATCATCACAGCAATGAGAAGACACTGCAAGATGAACCAAGAGGTCATGTGACTAGATTCACATTTTTAAAACATCACTCTGGCTGTAGAATGGGAGGGGGAAAAAATTGGAATCAGGGAGACCAGTAAAAAAATTCCACTGAATCAAGATAAAGACTGGTGGCATAGGAGATTACACAGGTCAAGAGAGAGAGAATGAACACACAAAGAGGTCAAGGATATTTTGGAGGTATGCCAATAGGACTTGGAAATTGACCTTTGGTGGGTAGGAGGCAGTGGGCAGTATTAGAGTGGACCTGAGGTCCATGGTGCAGACTTTCCATATCACAAACATGGGAGAGGGGCCAGCTTTGGTGGTAGCAGGCAAGACCAGAGATAAGGCATGAGTTTATTTTTGGACTCAGGTTTACTTGAAGGTGTTTATGAGATAGCAATGGGGAGATAAAAAGAAAGGAGTTGGATATTTGGTCTTTAGTTCAAAGAAGAGTCTGGAATGGAAATGTAAACGTGGAAACCATCAGCTCAAAATGGTCATCGAAGCCACAGAAGATGGGGTATCCTAGAGAGAGAATGGAATGAGAAGATTAAAGAAACAAGAACTGAGTCTTGAGAAGCAGAGAAATCTAAAGATTGGGTTAAAGAAAAATGTACAGTCTCACAGTTCTGAAGACTGAGAAGTCCAAGGTCAAAGTTCTACAGAGTTTGAGTTCTTGAAAGGGCTCTCTTCCTGACTTGCACATGGCTGCTTTGTCCTCATGTGCCCTTTCCTCTGAGTAAGAGTGAAAAGACAGAGAAAGCTCTGTGGTGCCCCTTCTTGTAAGGGCACTAATTCAATGAATCAGGGCCCCACCTTTATTTCCCCTAGCCTCCCTATGGGACCTAACTCCAAATACAGTCACATTCAGGGTTTGGGATTGAACATATGAATTTTAGGCAAACATCATTCAGTCCATAACAGATGTAAAAGTTCCCTCTAATCATGAGGGGAGGGTAAAAGGTAAAAAATATTAAAAATTAAAATATGTGATCACTTAAAAATGTTAAATGTCTCTGTCAGCCACCTTATAACCAAATCATCATGTGTTCTGGTTATAGTGTTCTACTGTGTAACAAATATCCCCACAACTCAGTAGCTCTCAACAATTATATTGTGGTCACAGATTCTGTGGGTGAGGATTTTGAACTGGGCATAGAGTACCGGTTCATTTCTGCTCCATTGTAGCTAGACCTTCAGGTGAGAACACTCAAAGGCTGCACATGAAATGATGCTGGCTGTCACTGAGATCTCAGCTGGGTCTGAAAAACTTGAATTCACCAATAAAAAAAAAAAAAAATAGGAAAAGGATATAAACTGGCAACTCACACATAGAAAAAGAAAATAAATGACCAATTGGATGTTCATTCTGTGAATTTATCCAATGGAAATAATTATTTTCATGAAGACTTAGATACATCCATATTTATTACAACAAGGTAATTAACAGCCAAAAGAATTTTAAGAATAAATTTCCAACAATAATGGATTAAATAAACTTTTCCCATTCCTACAACAGAAATACTCTCCAGCCCTTAAAATAACAGAAAAAAATACTCAATAATATGGAAAAATATTCACAATACACTAAGTGAGGACAAAATCAGAATATAAAATAATATGCATAATATTATTTGATAGAAGCTATGTATAGAAAAATGAGAATGAGATAAACCAAAATATATATGGTGGCATAAGTTGATTTTTACTCTTCATATTTGCTTATCTATAACTTCAAATTTTTCCACAGTAAAAGGGTATTGCTTTTATTTTCACAAGAAATAACAAAATTCTTCTAAAACGTTTTAACAAAACTGGTCAGGAACAGTGATTCACACCTATAATCCTAGAACCCTGGGAGGCCGATGTGGTGGACTGACCTGAGCTCACAGGTTTGAGACCAGCCTGAGCAAGAGCAAGACCCCGTCTCTAAAAATAGCCGCACATTGCAGCAGGCACCTGTAGTCCCAGCTACTCAGGAGGCTGAGGCAAGAGAATTGCTTGAGCCCAAAAGTTTGAGGCTGCTGTGGCATCATAGCCATAGCATTCTACCAAGGGTCACAAAGTAAAACTTGGTCTCAAAAAAATAAATAAAGAATTTTTGGGGTTTTTTTTTTTTTTTTTTTTTTTTTTTTTGAAATACCAATCTCTTTATTATGGAAAACAATCAACTGGGAGAAGGGGAAATAGATTGGGGGGCGGGGGTAAAACCCCAATCCAGTCCAGGGGCTTTCTTCTCCAGGTGACAACACACAAATGAACATCCCAAACCTCTACTCCCCTTCCTCTAAATCCCCACAGGATAGGGGGATTGTCTAATACTAACTTCAATGATGAAACCTCTGTGGTTAAAGGTTTGTCCTTGAGACCTGTGGCAAAGTTAGGGTTATACTTTTAATGAAGGCCATAAACCATAATGAAGGGCCTAAGGAAGTAAATGGTCAGCATTCTGTACCTCAGCATCTTACCTGACAGTTCAATCTAGGTCTAACGAGGCTGTGTGGGTCCACTCTAAAGAATAATGGAACCACAGAGATCTCTAAGTGGTTGATAGCAGTTAACACACTGACCCAAACTGGAAGGGAAACCATTTCCTCCTCCATCATCCTCTGGTGAAACAGCTGGCCACAGCAGGGAAGACCTTCCTGTAGGGTGCCTAACAATTCCCTGGAACCCTCTTTAAAATCAAGCAGTCCCTTGCCCCACCCAGGTACAACAAAACAGGGGAAAATATAAATAAAAGGCTGAGGCTTCCGGCTTGTTGTTTTACGAGGAGCAGGGCCTCCAAGTAGCCTGGAACTGATAGGAGAGGAAGCACTGACAGCCAGGGTCCTATTTGTCCTTCTCGTTTTCCCCATCTGGCACTGTGCTGGGAGTTGGAGCCATAGGCGGCTCCTCAGGGATACCGTCTCAAGCCTTTGCTAGCTTCTTGGCCTGCTGGTATAGTTCATTCAAGTTGAATTCTCGGATCACATTCTCCTCAGAGAAGGTCCAGGAGACAGCTCGTCCCTTCTTGTCAATCTGTGGTCGCCACATTACTTCTTTGCCACCTTGGAACAGGATCAGGGCAGAGAGTTGTTTGGTGAGGGGTGATGTACTCACTTTGTACCGTGTACTAACATCAGTGTAGCGTCCAACGTCCACCTTTCCAAAATTTAGCCCTGTACAGTTGTACTTGAGGGAGAGGTCAGCGTAGATAGGAGCAAATGATTAGACCAGTTGGCAAAGAACTCCACAATCCAAGTGACCCTCTTGTCCCACTCTAGTTCCTCATCAATAGTTTTATCATTGAAGTACCTGATGTATTCAGGGCCCATATACAGAGGGGGTTTGCAGGTCACCAGGAACACTATGCAGAGTGTGATGTAGCCCATGCGAATGTCCAGGCAGAAAAGAATTGCATTGGCCACTTTACTAAACAAGAAGATGTTGCCTATATGTTGCTCCACGGTGACGGATCTGCGATTCTTCATCATCACAATGGCACTGAGAAACATCAGGATGTCCACGTCTCTCCATTCAAAGTCACAAGGGTTGCCACCCTCGCGTTGGGTGGGAAGACCGTGGCAGAGCGGCGGCAGTTTCCTCGAAAGCAGCAGAGAGCAGGGCAGACAGAAGGTAGTAAGGTTGAGCTAGCCATCGTGAAAGTCCAAAATATTTTCATAAAACACAATAAAAAGTTTTATCAGAAATAAGCAATCCAAAACATTGTTTAAGACTGCAAAAAAATCATACAATGGTAATTAATAAGTACTTAAAATAACACCACCAGAAAGTATTAGTGTGGGTTACCAGTTTATTAATATGTTATTAGTGTGGTGGGAGCATGGGATGCAGGAGACAGGAGGGGGTAGATGAAGCAAGATTGATAAGATGTGCTAACTATTGAAGATGAATAAAGAATTTATTCATGTGAATTTATTATTTCTTTACCTTTATGTACATATTTTTGAAAAATTCCATAACAATCAAAAGAAAATCTAAGAGATGAGAAAAAAACCAATATAGATATTCAAAGGAAGGAATATTTCCTTTGATAATCAAGTCAACCTTTAAATAAAATGTTCCTTTACAATTAAAAAAAATAAAAATTAAAACTGCGAGGTGCAAAATTACTGGAAGCAAACCATGCATGTTTCAAAACAAGAAAGTCATTAAATACAGAGGGAACAAAAAAAAGTATACGCATTTTAAGAAAGAAAAAAACTGCATTAAAAGTATAATACTCAATATACACCAATAATAAAAGATGAATACAAGTCACATTTGAGCACCTCTTATAATTGTACAAGTCAAATGTGACTTAAGTATTATGACTTTAATTCAGTTTTTCCTTTCTTAAAATGTGTATACATTTTTTGGTACCATCTGTGTATCTTCATATACTGGATAGAATTATTGTCTGTAGGTAAATATTTTGCTTATGAAAAATTTGTCATATGGAAATGTGATTAAAATAAAGTGATTAAACTACCCAGATTTTTTTCTCTCACCAATTCTCACAGGTCATACCATGACAGTTAATTTTATGTGTTCATTTGACTGGGCCTTGGGTTACCCAGATGGCTGGTTAAATATTATTTCTGGGCATTATTTATATTTATAATACAAATATTATTTCTGTGAAGGCATTTTTGGAAGAGATGCACATTTAAATCAGTAGACAGAGTAAAGAAGATGGCTTCTCCCCACCCAACATGGGTGGGCATCAACTAATTTATTGAGGGCCTGATGAAAACAAAATGTCAGAGAAGGGCTGAATTTGCCTGCCTAATGTTGATGCTTGAACTGGACATCAATATTCTCCTGCCCTGCTGTGCTCTTTGTTCTCTGGCCTTCAGACCAATACTGGGATCTACACCATGAGCTTTCTGCTCCTCAAGCCTTTGAATGACACCACCAGTTTTCCTGTTTCTCTTGAGAACTCAAGATTTCTTAATACAGATTTACTAATACAGATTTCTTAGTTCAGGCTACTAACAACAAAGTACTATAGACTGGGAACAACAGAAATTTTTTTCTCACAGTTCTAGAAGCTAGAAGTCTAAGGCAGATCCAGTGTCTGGGAGGGCTCTTTTCCTGTTTGCAGATGGCTATCTTCTTATTCTATCTTCAGGAGGTGGAGAGTGCTCATCATTCTCATGTCTTCTTATAAGAGCACTAATCCCATTCCTAGGGGCCCCACCCTCATGACCTAATTACCTCCAAAGCCCCCACCTCCAAATACTATCACATGAGATTTTGGGCATCAGTATGTGAATTTTGGGAGAACTCAAACATTCAGTCTATGGTACATGCCTAGTATTGTCACCTCACATCCAGTTTCATTTTTTCCCTCCTGCTGAGCAATGACATCATGTTTCTCTCTCATACTTAAATCTTACTTTAGAAATGTTTTTAAACACTTGAAAAAATAATATTATGTTATCAAAATTAAGAATAGTGATGTGTCCAGAATAAAACACAGCCTTCACTACCTAGGAGAGTTCTACAGAATTCTTCTCTTCTTGACCATAGCCACATTCTAACACAAAGCCTGGTATCTAGGGAGACAAAAAAAAAAAAAACTGATTCATTAATCTCATTTCAAAAGTCTATTTAAATTATGCTCAAAATGTCCTATTCTTGTCAATTCAGAAGAAAAAATGCAAATGACTATTAAATATGAAGAAATGTTCAGCACTCAACTAATCAAAGAAATGCAAATTAAAATAAGGTAGTACATATTTTTCATCTATCAAATTTGCTTTTTAAATGCCAATACCAGATGTTAGCAAAGGTGAGATACAATTCACATAATAGTGCTCACAGTGGCACAAATTGAAAAAAATGTTCTCACAAAATAGAACAAGAGCCTTAAAAATAGTCATACACTTTGACCCTGTAAATTTTCTGCTTGAAATCTACTGTAAGAAAGTGACATGATCAAAGATTTACATACAAAAAATTCAAAGCAGTGGCATTA
This sequence comes from Loris lydekkerianus, assembly GCA_963574355.1. Classification (NCBI taxonomy): domain Eukaryota; kingdom Metazoa; phylum Chordata; class Mammalia; order Primates; family Lorisidae; genus Loris; species Loris lydekkerianus. Next base: position 7,177 of record CAUYPK010081886.1, read on the forward strand.
TGACAAAAAAAACTGTCAACAACCTACAGCTGACAGTTGGGTCATAGTTTGCAAGCTCTGATCAGGAGAGCCCTAGATTTAAATGCAGGGGGAATCAGCGGGGCCAGAAAGTAGGCAAGTTCTTAGGACTCTGAGTCAAGTAGTTCTGCTTTAATCTGTTTTACATATTGAGTTCCGGTTAAGATTCACATTGGATTGTTTTTTTTGTTTGTTTTTTGGTAACTGTCAGTCTACCCTGACTAGATTGTAAGATCCATGAAGAGCCTATTTATCAATGATGTACCCCCAAGCTTCTAAAAACCAAGCACAGTGTTTGGCTCATAGTAGGTATTCAATAAATAGGTGATGTTTCTTGTAGATTTAAGGATATATTCCTCATTAAAACTATGTTTGAACTCCACCCATCCCTCCCTTCCCCCTAACACCTGGCAATCACTGATTGGGTCTGACCCCCAGAGGTTCTTTCAGGTAGTGAAACTGCTCTGTATAATACCATAATGGTAGATATTTGTTCAAACCCATGGAATGTACAACACTGAAACTGAACCCTAAATTACATTAACCTTAATTATTACACTATGAACTCAGGGGGGAGAGGGATGTATCCATGCAGGTTCACCAACTATAACAAATGCACCACTCAGGTAGGGGATGTTGATAGTGGGGTGAGCTATACATGTGTGGGACAGGGAGAAATCCCTGTATCTTCCACTCAGTGGAAAATCCTCTAAAAATAATAATAGTAATAATAATAATAATAAAGTCATTTTAAAAAAATGTTTGAAATGTATCATAATTAGGAATTTAAATAAAGACCAGGGGTTGGCAAATTACAGCTTGTGGGTCAAACCTGGCCCACAGCCTGTTTTTATAAATAAAGTTTTATTGGGACATAGACAGGCCCATTCATCATGTACTACAGCCCATGGCTGCCTTTGTGTTACAATGTCAGAACTGAGTAGTCACAACAGAAAACGTGTGACTCACAAAGTTGTAAACCAGCAAATCTCTGTCCAACTCCACGTTTAGGGACATCTCATTGGTAACTAGAAATCAGCAATAGGAGTATGTATGTATGTATTTTGAGACACAGTCTCACTCTGTCACCCTGGGTAGAGTGCCAGGGCATCATAGATCACAGCAACCTCAAACCCCTGGGCTCAAACAATTGATCTTCTTGCCTCAGAACTCCCAAGCAGCTAGGACTACAGGCATGCACCACCATGCCTGGCTAGTTTTTTCCTATTTTTAGTAGAGATGGGGGTCTCACTCTTACTCAGGAACTCTTGAGCTCAAGCAATCCACCTGCCTTGGCCTCCCAGAGTGTAAGGATTACAGGCAGGGCCACCAAGAGCCACCTCAATAGGAGTATTTACACTACAGAAATTGGCAAATGCTGCTTATCAGAGCTTGATTTCTTGCTTTGTTGGTCATCAGGCTTATGAAAGCGATGGAGAAGAATGTTAATAATGCAGATTAATATTAAATGTGTCTTGGGTCCAGAGTCATAATAGCACAAAAAATAAGGAGATGCTTACCTAGTGTTCAAAAACTATTGTCCAATTCAACAAAGAAAGCACTCCCATTATTGACAAAGTACCCTACCAACATCTTTGGTTCTTTCACTTTCATCTTACTAGTTAAAATAAAGGAAAATATCCCCCAACAGTTATGTTGGAATTACATCTGCTGGCCAATTGCAATCACAGGTTGGCTATAGATACAAGAACTGAACATAGATCAGCAAAGCATCCTCCGAAAATCAATTGGCCCTATGGAATTTACAGTGAGTAACATATTTTATCATTACCTGTAAATTGTGCCCTATACGTCCTTTATATTGGTAATATTGATAATAAGCATATAGGTAAACACATGCATACATTTTCCCAGAAAGTTGTTTAGTTGGCCCAGGCCAGGTTCAAACCCACCAGCCTGGGTGTATGTGGTCAGTGGCCAGCGCCCTCCCCACTGAGCTACAGGCACCACCATCAGAAAGCTGGTTGTTAAACATCTACCATCACGCTGCTGCCTAAAACCATTTTTTTCCTCAGTAGAAAGAGGTTACCAAAATAAACATGATTTGCAAATGTAGCCACAGCTACAGATGTCAAAGAGCTAATGGGGAGGGAGACACGGCAAAAAAGTGAAGGCAAAGTGAAAAAAGCCCACCTTTCTAACAAGGGCTAAGAGGAAGTGAGCAAGTGATGTTTTTCGCCCTACGTGGAGGAATTGTATGCAGTCAGTTCTTCATCTTTCAGATTCTGCCACAAGTAGAGAAAGAAAGAAATTTGAGAGCAAGAAGGTCAAAAAGACTCTCTCTATAATTAGCTTAACAAGCAAATTAAGGTGCATAGGCTTCTAGAGGCTTAAGACAGAAAGGAGTCCCATAGCCGCCACCTGATTCTCTGAACTCGCTGCTATTCATCTAATAAATTGCACTTCCTCCCCTAATTAGATTGCAACTTAATGTGGCAAACCTGATTTTCCTTGCATGTAAACTGTGTTTAATAATTTTTGCATACAATTAGATTATTTCCTCACTTGATGCCACAACAATTTTATGTAGCAGGAATGACTATGTTTTTAAAGGGGGAAAACATTCTCAGGGAAAACAGTGTGTGTGTGTGTGGGGGGGGGGTTGTGTGTTTAATTTAACACTGGCTCTCAAAGCAGGCTCAAGAAAAACACTTCTTTCAAATCACCTAAATTTGTTTTGGGTACACTCATCTCTGCTTCCTTCCACATTTCAGTATGGCTTTGTTTTTGGCCCTTTATCCTTCTTCCTGGGAAGGAAGACAAAATCAATTGATAATAATTAACTAAAGGGTAGTCACTAGTTTTTTAAACCTTGGCCTCTGCCTTTCTTGTGAAAACTTCTGAGAGGCAGAGAGACAGTCTCTTTTCTGCTCCTTGATCTTAATTTTCTTCCTTGTACAGAAACTTGCACATAGTAGGTACTCAAGCAAAGTAGGTAAGAATGGTTTTCCCATCGACTTTAGGGTTATATCAGAAATATGACGTTGGAAGAGAAACACTACATTGCACATTGCTATAAATTCCCAGTGGTCTAGGGTGGCGCCTGTGGCTCAGTGAGTAGGGTGCCAGCCCCATATACGGAGGGTGGTGGGTTTGAACCTGACCCCGGCCAAATTGCAACAACAAAAATAATAGCCGGGCATTGTGGCGGGTACCTGTGGTCCCAGCTACTCGGGAGACTGAGGCAAGAGAATAGACTAAGCCCAAGAGCTGGAGGTTGCTGTGAGCTGTGACATCATAGCACTCTATGGAGGGCAACAAAGTGAGACTGTCTCTAAAAAAAAAAAAAAAAAATCCCCACTGGTCTAACAAAGTAGAGTGATTCTCAGCTACTGACAACACAAAGTTATCTACTTTGTGTTGATAACTTAGAGGAGAAGGATATGGAGAGAGAGAAAGTTCATTGAATCTCTATCCATGTTTCAGGAACTTTCACAGGCTTTATGTACTGAATCTTCAAACAATCTGACATGGTTGGCATTAGTCCCATTTTACAGATGACAAAAACGAGATTCAGAGAAGTTAGTTGCTTGATTAATAACTAGCTCAAGATGCACTGTGACCCTTACCTCTGAACAAGTGATTGTCAAAGTGTGGGTCCCAACAAAGAGCAGCAGCATTCCCTGGGAAATGGCTAGTCGTATAAATTCTCAGGGTCTACCCCAGACCTTCTGAATCAGAAACTAGAGGGGTAAGGGCCCAGCAATTTGGTTTCAAGAGCCCCCCAGGTTATCGTGATAACCACTGCAATGTGAAAATTCCCGCTCTACTGCACAGGTCAACAAATGCTTTCTGTAAAGGGCCAGATAGAAAACATTTTAGCCTTTTTGGGCCACGTGGTCTGTGTTGCAACTACTGAATGCCCTTCTTATGCAAAAACAGCCACAGACGGTACATAAACAAGTGAGCATGGATATGTGCCAATACAACTTTGACAATGAAATCTAAATTTCATATTATTTTCATGTGTCATGAAATATTACTCTTCTTTGGGGGTTTTGTTCTCCCACCCAAGCACTTAAGAACATGAAAAAACATTTTTATCCCAAGGGCTGTGCTAAACCAGGCAGCAGGATGGATTTCATCTGTGGGCTAAAATTTGGCAGACTCTGCCCCAGAGCTGGACTATGCTGCCTATTGAATGGGAATTTTGAAGCGTGGCAATAACACAAAGATGGGTGGATCTGATACAAGGTAAAATGTGAGTTCCAAATCTTCCCGTGGTACAATGGAGGCAGATGGCCCATCTGGTTCTTAGGAAGACTTCCAGGAAGAGGTGCTGAGCTGTGTGGGCTTCATCTGATGAGTAGGAGCTCGACAAATAGAGATGATGACTTTGGCAATGGGGTGAAGATGGGTGTGTAAGCAGAGCACCCACTCCAAAATGCTTGTTTCTGCCCCTAATATTCCAATTTCTTGAGCTAAAAATTCTTTGGAAAATTGTATTATGTAAAAAAATGTTCCAATGCTCCTTTAAGTACTAACTAAACTAAAGCACTGGGAAAGAAACAAATTGCAACAACCAAAATAACAGCCTTACATGTGAAAATCATAATCAGTGATCCAGTCTTCTCTCCCTACCATGACAAGGGTTGGAGGAAGGGTGTCTTATTTCCAATAACAAATTATTTCCGGTTGCAAATTTGACTATATGAACTATGCTCCCAAGTATAATACAAGAAACAAGAAACAGTTCTCTTGAGCTATTTGCTAATTAACACAAATTAGATCCCTTGAGAATTGCTTTGTTTCCCTAATTTTTTAAGTACCATCCAATTGAGTTGTTGGTTATTTTCAAACACAAGGAGTCCCTTTATGATCATAAATGACTGCCATGCCAGAGAAATTTTTTTTCAAGTTACACGTTTTCATTAAATTTGCTTTGATACCAGCTATTAAAAAGGAAATGCAATTCGGTCTGTCAATACAAGTATGTATTCTCTGACTTACACAGCAGAGCTATAAAGAGGTCAAGTTCTAAAGTCAAAGTCACTGGGGTCAAAGCACTACTCTCCCACTTAACAAACGATTTGACCTTGATGAATTACTCATCTTTCAGAGCTCCTGTTTCCTTAACAACAAAGTGGAGAAATGTAATAGTAGCCACCTCTGGTTGTGTATATATTTGCAAAACTAAAGGAAAAGGACTCATTAAGTTTTAGTCATCATTATTATTTCCCAGCAATCTCTTTCCTCCAAAACTAAACAAGTCTGCCTCTTGTTTTTAGTTTTGTTGTTTGGTTTTTCTTTTTTGAGCAAAAATATTCCCTTTATGTACTATATGATGCAGCAATAAGTTCAGGACATGACCTGACAAATAAGACCCTTCTTTTTCCTCCCTCACCACTTGGGCCCTTGAGGGATCAGAACCTGCTTCCAAAATTGGAGATGACAAAATACAAAGAAACTGTAACCCCAGAAGACAAATCTGCCTCAAATTGTTATGTAACAAAGTTGAAAGTTGTTTTTCATTTCCCATGGACCCCTGGGTTGAAGGTCATGAACAAAGTGTACAATCATGGGTGGAACCTAAGTGCTGGGACCAAGGAGTGGGGACTGAATTAAGAGGTAGACATTTCATGGCAGGATCCAATCAGAGTTAGTTTCCCGGCCTTACCCCATCCCAAGATCCTATCATATCACACCTTATTACCCTCTAGCTCTACAAATCACCCAGCCCTCTTCTTCTGGGATACACTGCTTTGGAAACTATCCCCAATGTGCTACTTACTTGCACCAAGTAACAAGAGACCCCTTGCTATAACCAACCTGGCTGTGTCTATTGACTTGATATCTGCCAAGCAGGTGAACGAAGCAGACCACACAGCAGCAGGCCTGGCTTGGGGGAGCAGGTCAGAAGTTCCACCTTTAGGGAGGTCTACAGTTCGGATCCTTACACAGGGGTGGGACACACCAATGACTAAAATGAGAGTCCTTTGGGACATAAAGTAAACAGGGTATATTGTATTATCTGAGAATGGCTTGAAAAGCTTCCAGCCAGGGGCAAGAGAACTTATCCCATGATGTGGGTTGGAGTGGCCAGAGGAGAGAACAAAATACAGTTGATCTGGTTCACACTTCACAAGCCTGATTACACAGGTGGTGTAGACTGTCTGGAGTGGGTGGGAGGGACAGTAGGACTGGCTCAGACCTTGGAGACATAAAGACCTAAAGCTCCACCACCCAGTAACCTCGCTGAGAGGCAGTTTTCTCAACTAAATATGGAGGACAAGGTTTAGTGAGGGATGCAGAGTTCTTTGCACCATGCCTGCCATCCAAAAAACAGCTGTTCTTGGCATGACCATGGGTACCCATGCCCATTCCCATTCAGTGGTCACTCACAAGGTCACTTTAATATGGTAAGTGGCCATACCAAATTACAGCCAGGGCTTTGATCTGTCAGAGTTCAACCCAGAACAGCCTGCTGGTTGGAGTCCCCTCACCCCAAATAATGTTGATACTGATGTTATTTTACTCATCACCATTGTCTCAACTGACTAATTGGTCTAGAATGGCAAGTTCCCAGGGCTTGGGAGAGAGACAGGGAGAGCAGAAACCCCCGTCCCTGCTGGGTCTGATGCTCCTTGATGCTCCCTGACACCCGGTAGTTCTTTCTTAGAACTATCCCCCGTGATTGCAACTGTCTCTTGAATTAAACACTTTCTCCATTCTCTGTGAATTCCTTCAGAACAGAGACTGAATCTTTCATCCCTGCATCTTCACTGTCTAGCTTTCAGATTCCCTAAATGATTTAATGATAATAGTTATTAAGGTATAAGAATAAGCACCTTATCAAAAAAAAAAAAAAAAGGAACACATCAGCGTACACGCTGTGTAAATCAACATTTGTCATTGTAAACTTTCCCACCAGGCCATCCCTCCAACCAAAGGTTTCCTCATGGATCTCTTTCATTTGCCCCATAAGCATCACAAAAATCCTCTGTGAGTGGCCAGAAAGACTTCAGGAAAGAGGGGAATTGGTTCCATTCTTCAGACAGTAGAAAAAAAAGGGACCAAGAGCAAATTCAGCCAAACAGCGAATTAGTTTTCTCTTCCAGATCTGCCCCCAAAGAAGGGTTTCACGCCTTCCTTGAGAGAGACCTGCCCTTGCCTGGTTATCCTGAATGGCCAAAGAGAAGACAAGGGCACCAAGGCCTCCACGTCCCCGAGAGAATCACAGCCAGACAGTCATGTCCCAGCCTGCCACACCGCCTTGCCCCGCGGCAGGGCAAGCATCCTGTTTCCAAAGCAACTGTCACACGGCGCTTTCCTGATGCTTTGGGCAGAGAGCCCCACGCGCACACACACACCAGCACTCACCGATCTTTAAAAACATACCGACCTTTGGAAAAGAAAAAAAAAAAAAAAAGGTGCCTTATTTCTTATTCTGGACAGAGAAGTTAGCTTTCCGAGGGAATATGTAGCTGGTCTCATATAGGTCATTTAATATTTCTTACAAGGAATATTGGGGAAATTGACAATCGACACTCTCTGCAGTTGGCCTGAGATTCTATCTGGCCCTAGATGTGTGGCGTCTCTCTCCCAGTTAGAGACCTCCCCAGGGACTCCAGCACCCACGCCCTTTCCTCCTCTCTCTTCTCTTTTTTATTCTTCTTTCTTCCCTAATGTTCTGCTCTTGTGGAATCCCCTCCGAGCAAAGTGACCCTGGGGTAACGCCCGCCCACGCCTTTAGGATGTGGGGCAAAGAGAGCCATGCCAGTCCCCCAAAGGTCCAAATCTAAAAGGGGCAGCCCCAGAGGCCAAAATAAATAAATAAATAAATAAAAGGTGGGGGGGGAGGGCGCTCTGCAGCCGCCACGTGCACTGTGGAGCGGCGGCGGGAACGGGCGCCCCCTTTGGCTTGACGTAGGAAGTGCCGCTGGACTTCAGCCCCCACGTTGGGGCGGCCCTGAGAGCGCGCAGAAGCCTCGCCCAGCGGCCGGTTCCCGAGTGGCTGTCTCCAAGCTCTTTGCTCCTGCTTAGATCCCACACCCAACGTCCCCTCCACCTGTTGAGTCAGCCAGGGCCTTAAAGGGAGTTTCAGCTCAGTTCTGTGTGGGAAAAAGTAAAGAAGGAAGGGGACTTTTGACAGGCAGCTGGTGGGTACGGCTGGAAGGCGCCCCAAGTTCTTGCCCCAGCCTGGTTATTACTAGACGCTGGGCAAGTCGCCCCACCCCCGAGCCTCCTCTTCCTCCTCTGTACAAGGCAAGGCTCAAAGTTCCTGCCCCACAGTGTGGCCGCGAGGACAAAACCCCATCGCACACAGCAAGCGCTTAGCACCTGGCACACAGTAAGCACTCAGTAAATGTTACCTGCTCTTACGCATCTGAAACAACTCGACATTCAACTACATTTTCCAAAGTTGTTGGCTGCTTGTGGCTTCCCCCCTGGGCGTTTAATTTTAAGAGACTCGTCATATAGAAAGTTTATGGTCAGTGTTCAGGAAGTGGGGCTTATGAGTGAGACTGACCTTGGGGGGTTCCAGTTGGAGCTTGATGACGTATCCATTAGGACACTGAACAAAGGCTTGACTCTACAGAGTCCAAAGTCTTCACTCAGGCCAGGCACAGGGCCTCACACTCAGAATCCCAGCACGTTGGGAGGCCAAAACAGGACAATTGCTTAAGGCCAGGAGTTCTCAAGACCAGCCTAGGCAACAGAGTGAGACTCCATCTAAAAAAAAAAAAAAAAAAAAAAATCAAATTAAACATTAGCGAGGCACGGTGACATACACCTACCTATAGTCCTAACTACTCAGAAGGCCAAAGCAGAAGGATCCCTTGAGCCCAGGTGTTCTGTGCCATAGTGAGCTATGATCATGCCACTGCACTCCAGCTCGGGTGCCAGAGTGAGAACCTCTCTCCAAAAAATAAATAAATGACAAGTCTTAACACTACAACATAAAGACTTCTACAAGTGAAAGAGTGACAAGAAATTCACCAACACTCCATTTTTGAAGGCTGCCCATAAAGAGATTTTGTACCAAGAAATGAAAAAAACGCTGTGTCAACGTCTTCCCTGCTGCCTTATGTCTAGAGCTGTTACTGCGTTTGCCTGCATCCAAGATCAACGCCAACATCAGCCAGCCCTCCCTGCCTAATGTCAACATTTTGTGGGCTGTGTGCATACAGCATGTCTTCCTGAAACTCTCCCTGAATTTGCAAGTCTGGATTAGGTGTTCCTCTTCCGCATCCCCATCTTTCCCCATTGCATCAGTGGCTACATGTTTACATCCGCACTAGACCTTAAGCTCCGCACTGTACCCTTAGCCAAGTCCCTGGCACACAGTAGATCTCAAGATTCTTGCAATGAATAAATGACAGTAAGAAAGGAGATGAGTCAGGGGGTTGGGGAGGATTTTAGATGGGCGTGGGCACTAAGGGTATGTGAAGAGGGGTTATGGGCCCTATCCTCCGCCAGCTGTGGGCAATCAGACAAGCAGTCACTTCCACTCAAAGACAAGGAAAAGAGGGCTCTGAGATTCCTTAAAGGGGAGGTGCATATGTTAATGGATCAAACAAACCAATGTGCAAAAGAAAAATTAATTTCCAGACATTTCCAGAGTCCTTCTCCACAAAGCATGTAGTAACACAAATCCCAGCTGTCAGAGCTCAGCTTGAGCCAAGAAACTCTGTGCCTTGGGCAGAGCAGAGACCAGGCTGGACCCACTGCAGGCGGGAGGGAGCCAGTGTGGAGTTAAGCCTGGTGCCAGCAGCTCTGGGCCTGTGTCTGATAGGAGGGGTGGCTGATGTGGCTAGAGGCCGGGTGCAGGCAGGCTGGCCTGCAAGAGCTCTAGAGAAGCGCAAGACTCCAGCCAGTGATGGGGGTTGGGTAGGGAAAGGCCAGTAAGTAAGAGGAAGTTTAGACAGAATCATTCCCTGGGGCACTGGCAGCTTCTAGGTCACAAGTAAGAACCGCGAGCAGAACAGAAACTTGGCTGCGGAAAATAGTTTTTGAAGCTGCTGAGCATGAAGCTCGCATCTTTGAGTACAGCTGATTCTTTTACTGTGGTATCTGAGTGGCAACGGTCAGTTTCTGCGCTGTCTTCGGCGGGGGGGGGGGGGCATTCTCAAGGCCAGGCTACTGGATGGAAGCAAGAGGGGGGTCATTCAGAGACTTCTTGTGGGAGAATGTTTTGGGAACACTCAGTCAATCAACAAACACTTGCTGAGCCTTCAGTGTGTTGTGGATGCAGCCATGTGAAGAGGCTTCATAAGAAGGGGGTGAATCCAGGCTAGAGCAGCTGATGAAGGGCACAGGGAGAGCCCATTTGTCCACTGAGCCTCCTTGGTGTGCGCGTTGTGTCACATCCCGGACACTACAGTTGGGCTGAAAATGTCCACACGCAGCCCCTTCCTCAATTTCTTTTTAAAAACAAAACCCAACAAACTGTACTAAGGGCGGAGCAAAAGCAAAGAACTTAGAATCAAATGTTGGATATCTTGTTCTTAAGATTCCTCTGCCTCTCCATCAGGACAATTCTCAGCAACCACTGCCCCCGTGGAACCCCTGGCAGAGACACTTCAGGCTCTCCTGTCCTTCTGCCTTCCTGCCCCTCATTTCCAGGTTCCTCTCCAGAACTTCAAACTCCCTTCAGTCTTGCAAAAATAACTCTCCTCCATTTCCACCCCCAAACTGAGATTGGGGAGGGGTTTCCTCTTGAGCTGAACCTGGCATGTGCCACCACCCTCAGAGTGGGGAAGTAATGACATCATTTCTGCCCCTCACACCAGGGTCAGTGTCCTCCTCCCTGACGTCCCTGCCTACAGGCTCTCACTGCAGTCCTAAACCAGCTTTCCTAAAGCATCACTTTTGTTCACCCAGATTTGCTCACCCTTCCATGTTCTCGGTCTCATGACCAGCCGCACAGATGTCCCAGCCAGAGTTCTGGATGTCATCCTCAATTCCCTGTCCCCCTACATCCACTCAGTTACCAGCACTGCTAGAGTTTCCTCTTGCAATGTTTCTTGGTCAAGAATAACAGTCCCAGGAGAGCGCGGGATGATCATTTTGATGGTGGGAAGAAGGCTGCTGCAACCAACAGCCATACTATTAATGGAAACACATGGGCCATGAGAAGAGATGTTTCCCAGAAAAAGAATGATGGGTGAACAAAATCACAAGACTTCAAAGGGCATATAGAACAAAGTTGCAAGGAATCCAGGGGCCATGATAGTCCCAAATCCAGCCATAACCACAGATGGAGCTCATCCACCACCCCTGGAAGGGGAGTGGAAATATCAGGCCTTTCTGGGGTGTAGTCCAAGAGAAAGATGGAGACAGAAGTGGTTTGCTAAGGCTGCAGTAATGAATGACCATAGACTGGGGAGCTTAAGCAGCAGAAATTTATTTGCCCCCAGCACTGGAGGCTGGAAGTCCAAGATCAAGGTGTCAGCAGGGTTGGTTTCTCCTGCGGCCCCTCTCCTTGGCTTGTAGACACCTGCCTTCTTGCTGTGCCCTCACATGTCCCCACTTTGTGTGTGTCTATGTCCTAATCTCTTCTTCCAAGGATGTCATTTTGGATTTGGACCCATCCTAATGACCTCGTCTTAATGTAAAAGGCCTACCTCCAAATACAGTCACGTTTCTGAGCTCCTGGGATTACGATTTCAACCTATGAATTTTGGCAGGGACATAATTCAGCCTGTAACAAGGTCCCACAGTCAGGACCAAACCGTCAGCAGCAGAGACAGCCTGGTGATGAATCTCAGTGTGCAGAAGCCAGAGCCACTTAGGAGGCTCCTGTGGCCTCCAGCCAGCTATGTTCCCAAGGCCCTTCTCATGGGTGGCTCTTTTATTTTTTATTGACTGATTTCTGAGATGAAGCTGGTTAGGGGCTTCAAAGCATCCATTAAAGCAGAATTAATTTGGACACTCCAAATTGGACTGGAAAACCTTCCCAAGTCATCTATAAAGCAGAAGGCCAGGTTGCTTTTGCCTCTGTGGTGTGTTGCCTGGAATTAAAAGCTTTTTTTTTTTCTTCTTCTTAATGGTACAAACCTCCAAATTTGGGTAAATTTGGGCAATATATTCCTCCCTATCATACAAAAATTATAACTGAAATATTTCAGTAACTTCTTCAGGCCTGTAATGTTCTATCCTACTGATGGAAGTCTGATGGAGGAAGTTCCTATTCCAGGGCAGCAGACACGGCTGCCTTTCTCAGAAAGAAACCATTTTTCACCCTGCAGCAGTGGAGCCCAGGGCGCTTAGGGATGACACAATGGAAGTGCAGGTCTCTACGACAACCATGATCCCTGGGTCTGGGCCCAAGCATTGGCATCTAGAGAAATGCTGCTCCATCGTCCAGCCATCACTGGCCAACTCGACTTCCCAGTGGCTGGACTAAACGTTTTCTTAGCTTCCCTGCCTCGTGTCTGTCTGCCTGTGATGTCAACCATCTCTGCTTGCCTTCTCTCCTCAATCAGAACCCCTGTGGACCTGGATTGCAACCACAGGCCCCTTTCTTTTTTTTTTTTTTTTTTTTACACAGGCCCCTTTCTAGGGCTGTTCTTGTTTATTCTATGTCCAGCATATTCCAGGGCATGGAAATAGAGATCAGTGTTCTAGAACGTCCTGTTTTTTCTCTGCCAGAATGATGGTTGGAAGTCCCGCATCGAACAAGCACAGCTTAGTGGAGAAGACCCTGAACTCCCACCCCAGAACCACCCATGACATAGATGGCACATCGGGTGGTGCATGAGGCCATGCCTCTGGTGCTCCTATAAGGAGCTAATGCAAGAACATGCCCAGCTGATGTCTACAAAGAGAATAAAGAGGATGGTGATGTCATTTAGGTTAGGACATCAAATTAGAGGTGCATGTCCCCTCCTCTCTACACCCATGGTATTGCCCACCTTGAAAAGACACAGGAATAGAATTGCCCTGACCCAAACTAAGCCCCAGCTCCAGGTACAAAAGTCTGCAAGGATGTCTCAGGCTGTCTCTGGTTGTGTTTTTCTCCCATTTTCTTCCTCTAAATTAAGGGGAACCTTTGTCCTTATTTCAGTCAAGGTTCTTGCTTAAAGTGACAAAATCTAATATAAACCAAGTCTGGGTGGGAGTGAAGAGGAGAGGACTTTACTGTATATCATGGTGGGAGAATTTAGGAAAAAGCAAGCATCATGGGGGTGTCATGGGTTGAACAATGTCCCTGCAAGTTCATGTCTGCCCGGAACCTGTGAAAGTGACCTTACTTAGAAATAGAGTGTGCACAGATGTAATCAAGATAAGCTGAGGTCAAACTGGATTCAGGTGGGCCCTAACCCAACGACTGGTACTCGAGTAAGGAGAGGGACATTTGGACAAAGACACTCACACTAGTGAGAAGGCAGAGACAGCAGAGGCAGAGACTGGAGGGATGTCTCTAAAGCTGAGGAAGAACCAGGACTGCCGGGGACACCCGGAGCTGGGAGTGAACCCTGGGAGACAGTGTGTCCTGCTGATAGCTGATTACTGACTTGCAGCCTCGAGAACTATGAAGAATAATTGCCTGTGTTTTAAGCCACCCGGTTTGTGGTTACTTGGTACGGCAGCCCCAGGACACTGATATAGTGACGCCATATAACCCCCATTTTAAAGATGAGGAAAACCAAGGCACTGACACGCTCAGCAATTTGCTCAAGATTGTGCAACTAATAAGCAGCAGAGCCTAGGCGTGTTTTAACAGCTTTACTGAGGTATAATTCACATACCAGATACTATCCACTTAGAGTGCACAACTCAATGGCTTTTCATGGATTCACAGTCGTGCCTCAGTTCCTCCTGGCATGGAGACCTGACTTCAGACAGCTCAGCTCCCAGGCCATGCACTGGAAGAAAGGAAGAATCCTGAGCAGACGAAAAATAATAGCTGTCCCCAATGAGCCTTCTACACAGTGCTTTTTTGTAGGGTCTTTTTACCTTATAAATTCCAGATACCCTTTTGGAAGCCAAGTACAGTTAGATCAATGTTTTTCAACCTTTTTTTATCTCACAGCACACTTGAACCTGTAGTTAAACTTCTGCAGAACACTTAAGAAGTTGTTGCAGACAACTATTGACCAAAAAAAGTTTTAAAAAAAGAATATACTTACTGTGCTTGGAACTTCTTTTGAAAATAATTTAATTAATGATCTTTAAAATTGTCCCAGCATACCTAGGATCCTCTCGTGGCACGCCGGTTGAAAATCACTAACTGAGAGGATTAGATTCGGGCTGAGATTCTTTGCTTTTTCCCTGTTTGTGCAGTACGATTTGCATGCCAGCTCTGTGCATGGGGTCTACTGAGCTTGCACATGGGCAAGGCTGCCTGGAACCCTGGAGAAGGCCCTGAGTAGCGAGATAGTGGGAAGTCCTGGGTTGGTGTGGTGAATATCACAGGCTGAGAAGCTTTCCAAGAACCTACAGATTGGGAAATTAAAAAGAATGTCCTCCAAAATACCAAGTAAATATATGCAAAGTTAAATGTTTACAGATTCTAACCTTTTGGACTGTACTTTGGATAAAAACATAATAGATATTGAATAAAACATCTACAGACTGTCAGCTGCATTCTAGACATCTACAACTCAACATTTATATATGGATTGTATATCCTGAGGGATATGGGGACTGATTATTATGACTGATGTGATATAAGAAGGGACTTCACAAAGTAAGAGTGCCTAAAGCTGAGGGAGATATTAACATGACCTGCCCTGACAGCCCGGAGCCTCCATACCAAGAGAGAATTCCAACCACAATCCCTTAAAGTCCACAGCATACCTTTGAGGGCTGCCCCAGACTCCAGTGATGGCAGAAACCCCCAGGTACCCTTTCCCTTGGGGGCCTTACACGCTGATCCTCTGAGAATGCGTCCCATTGGAGCACCCCAGGGTGGAGCTGACTCAAGGACAGAGGAGAAAGAGCAATAGCTGGGGACAAATGCCTCTGTCAGGAGCTGCTGGTGGCACTTGGAAGTCACAGTTCTCATCCAGCCCCTGGAGGGGGAGACCAGAATGGGGCATGCTGTGATCCTACATTACCCTGTCAGTCACGGGGAAGCAATTCTTTAGGTCATCAGTCAAAAGCCTCCTTGGAAATGAGAAATGAGCCTGAACACCAGGCTGTTTAAAAAGAGATTTATTGTGAAATGTGGAGGCATCAGCGCCTTCCCCAAGACAAGACAGGTTTTACTCAGCATGAATTACGCCGGGTAAGTCCAGAGAAGCAGGTGGCGGGAACCTGCCTGTAAATGAGATATGACCTCGAAACATCACTGCCAACAGCAGCCCTGGGAGAAGAGACCACTCAGGTGGAGGGCGCCGGTGCCCAAAGCTGAAAGAGGGCAGATACCACCCACAGCCCGGGGCAGACTGCAGTCCCGGGGCACTACAGAGAGAACATTCAGCCCTGCCTCAAGGAGAAGGAGCTAGTCCATTACCTTGCAAACTGAGAAGATAGCAGAAGGGACTTGTTATCTGGAACTTGCCTCAAAATACTCCAGGGGAAAAAAAAGTGCTGGGGGTTGGATCAATAAAACAAGATTGGCAAGACATCGATACCTGCTAAAGCTGGTGGCAGAGACTAGGGGACCCCCTTCTACGTTTGTGTATATTTGAAAATTTCAATATTGAAAATTTTTTTAAGGAAAGCAGCCTTTTCCCCATGTTCATGGGTCTCATCTCTCTGCAGATATATACTCTGGAGCATGAGCCAGCCACATTTTCTAGGTTCTATGATAACCTGCAAACTGCAAAACTGCATTTTGAGTATAACAGTTACATATGCACATATACGTCCATGTATTATAGCATCGGGGACGCACACATACCAATACTATAATTGTGACCTTAACATTTATGCTGTGTGGCATGTCAGTACAAGACATACCATCGGTGTTCATCTTACCATTTAATTTTTATGACCATCACATGAAACAAGAGACTTTTTAAATCAGCCAAAGTCAAAGAACTAGTCAATGCCAACACCAGGTTCAAGTCCACCACTGTCTGACTTTGAGCCTGGGATCTTACCTACTCCGTGCTACTAATCCCCAATCACTGATGCTACAGAAGTCCTCACTGTAGGATCACAAGGCCAACAGAAATGGGTCCCACCTGTCAACAAGTCAAGGTCAATCCTTTGACTTTGTCTGGTTCTATGCTCCCGTTCTCTGTCTCACATCCACACACCACCCCTTCTTAAGTCCCTTCGGGCAAATCGATATATATGTGAGACCTTCCAAAGAAAGTCACGCAGGGCCAGCCTCTGTCCGGCATTATGTGACCGCCGCTTCCCTATATCTTCGTCTGGCTATGCAGCAGGCCTCTCAAACTGAGTTTAAGGGCCAGAAATGAGGGAGGCGGCAGATTTTCCATGTAGCCAATCCATTCTCATCTTTTATATAAAATGGACCATGTTTGATTTTTCTGTTTATGGAGATAATTGAGCTCCAGTGGAAACAGGTCTTAAGAATTTGTGTGCAAGTAGTTTTGAAAGGAGTAGCTATAGGAAGGCGGAGAAATGAGTCAGGGAATGGCGGGCAGCCAATAAGGGGGTGTGTTATGAAGCAGGCGACCACCATGGGCCATGGGGTAGGATCCTCCTGGGAGCGTCTGCAAGACAGCAGAGAAGGCATGTCAGAGTCTTCCCGCCCAAGAGGCGGGGACATGGTGGTAGCATCCTGCAACTCCCATTTACCATCAATTGAACGCAGCTCCTGGTGTTCCTAACTCTTGAACACTCCTAACCTGACCCCTCTGGGAGGGCTAGAGCAGGTCCTTTGGTAAAGAGGCACGGACACAGCAGTGGGGAGCCCTTAGCAGGTATCAGGATGGGGAGGCCGAGGGATATGGGCAGGGGATCAACAGCATTTGCTTCCCCTGTAGAACCTTCAACACCCTTCACCTACCCACTCTCCAAATTGGCAGCATTCTCCAACCCTCTGTAAATCTGACGATGCCTACTGCACCCTTAAATCTACCATGGTACTTCCTGGGTGCCCACACACATCTGCCTCCGTTTCAGCTTGCCAACAGTATGTTGCATGTGTTCTCCACTTTAATTAATTTTTTAAGTAGCCAACTACTGGCTCAGCACTGTCAGATGCTAGGGTTTTTAATGGGTGGGAAACCTGCGGCCTTGGGGCCCCATATGGCCTTCTGGATCCTTGAATGAGGCCTTTTGACTGAGGCCAAATTTTATAGAACAAATCCTTTTGATAAAGGGATTTGTTCTGTGAAGTCTGGATTTAGTCAAGGGGCTGCATTTGCTGATCTGGAGGGCCACACATTCAATCTGCCACTGACAAAGTCATTAACAAGAGCAATGCCACTAGACTAGACTATAAGCTCTATGACCTTGCATATCACCATCGCATACCCTCTCCTAGAATACAGCCTGTCACTGTAGGAACACACGATATATACATATTTAATGAATGGATTAATTAATGCCCAGAAAATGCCTCGGTATATAAATCTTTGCCCACAATAATTTCCTTATGATAGATTTCCTAGAAGGATTTAAATATCCTGTTATATCAATATCAAAACATTCCTTAGACCAGTGGTTCTCAACCTTCCTAATGCCACGACCCTTTAATACAGTTCCTCATGTTGTGGTGATCCCCACACATGAGGAACGGTGTGTCAGTTCCTAAGACCATCGGAAATATGTGTTTTCCGATGGCCTTAGGTGACCCCTGTAAAAGGGCAAAGGGTCGTTTGACCCCCAAAGGGGTCGCAACCCACTGCCTTAGACCCTTCCTTCCCAAGTAACTGGTGCTGCCACAAAAACTTCCCTTAACCCCTAAAATCATTGCCCCTGTAAATATGTTCCTGGCTCTCCTTGAGTTGTTATAAGAAAGAGAATTGTACATTGTAGCAGGGATGACATTGAAAAACCCATTCATGTTGCACTCTCATGAAGGCCCATGTGAGAAATGCTCTTATTTCCAGCTGCCCCAGTAGAAATGACATAATTTCCTAAAACCTTTGAGGATATGCAATTAACACTGTCTCCCTTTTGCTTTGGCTGGCAGGAAGCTCAACAAGAAATTGGAGAATGATTCCCCATTCTACATACAATTCCTCTGGGTTTGATTTTTTTCTTTTTTTCTTAGTTCCTATGTACAATTTTCCATGTTCTTCCTCAGGATTTTTTAATATTTTTGTAAGCTGATTCATCCTTTGTAGAACACAGCAGGATATAAACAAAAATCAGACCAAGAGGTAAGAGTTTCCTGTTCTGCTAGTGGAAAGAATCCCCCAGTGGGTGGCCTTGCAGTCAGTCCTGAGGAGTCTGCCTGCTTCTTCTACCCAGAGGTCCTCAGCTTTCTGCTCTGAAGAAAAGGTGCAAGGAGTTAAAAAAAAAAAAGGAAAAAGTCACAGACTCAGGAGTTCTCAGAACCATAGGCCTGGCCCTTTTGCTCTGTGACAAGTCATCACTGAACCTGATCTCAAGGCCTTTTCTCAACTGGACAGGAAAGAGGTCTCCATATGACCTCAAAAGAGCACTTCCAGCAGCATGGACATCTGCTCAGGTGGCCTTCACAGAGCAGACAGCCAGTTAGCCTCCCATGGCTTGAGTAATTCATGGGTAAGACCGTGCAAACGTGACCAGCAATGTAAACACTCTTTCTGCTCCTGCAGTGTGGTGGAGCCACCACTGAGGTGGCCAGTATCAGACGCCCCAGAGCCCTCAGCCCATCAGCGACTCAGCACAGCTTTTCCCAAATGCATGTAACAAAAACGCAGACTCCTAACCTTCTGATCTAGCAGGACTGTAGGGAGTCCAGGAACCTGAGTGTTCACAAGCAGTCCAGGTGAAGTTTAAAATGAAGCAAGGCTGAGAGGCACTGGTCAGCAGAACCACAGAGTGTGAATGGAGAGGTCTAATCATCCCACGGCCACCAAGAGCTGCTCAGTTTCCGTCATGGTCTAGGACAGACCAATCCATCTGCTGGTTATTCACCAACTCTTCCCACAGTCTACCATTCCTCCTACCAGCTGGAGCAGGGCTTCTCCTTTCTGGCACTACTGACATTTTAGGCTGGAGAATTCCTTGTGTACTGTAGAGAGTTGACAGCATCCGTGGCCTTGACCCACTAGATGCCAGGAACAGCTCCTCTGCCCCAATTGTGTCAATCGAGCATGTTTCCAGATGTTGCCAAATGTTAAGTGGTGGGGGTCGGTGAGCAAACTCAGCCCTCTGTTGGCAACCCCCCAACGATGGTTAACCAACTGCTAGAGGTCAGGGGCCACAGTTTCCTGAATCCAGTTGATCTGTTTAATTAATTGGCTGAGCCAGAAAGTTCAACCAACGCACAGGGGTAACTGAAAGCACAGTGAGTGGAAACTGAAAATAAAACTGGGATTTGCAGCACAGGCGGTGTGAACAGAGAGCAAAAGTGACCTGCACAAGTTTCAGGGTAACAAATAGAGATTTTATTTAGGAAGAACAAAGAGAAAGTTTAGAGCACTTCCAAAGAATGTTGAAATTGGGTCCTTCCCATGGAGAAAAGGCAAGCGAGGCAGAGATGCAAAGCTCTCCAGAGGTAAAAATACCCACTGTGTTTGAAGTTGGCTGCAAGTCTTCCACTGGCCTCTCTGCACCACCAGGCAGTATTGCCCTTTCCTATTGGTCATTAATGGTCTCTCTCTCTATTGGTCACTGGTTACCTAGGTTACTGCACACCCACAATCTTATGGGCCCTCCAGACTTCCTGGTTCAGCTGCCCAGGTTTTCCTCCCACCCCCTTGAATCCCCTTTCTTAGTGTTCCTTCTCAACAACCATTCCAGTCTACCCAGGTGTTAGCACTAAAAGTCTACCTCCTGGGAGACGACTCAGTCTCAGGCAACTAAGACAGGTGCTCATCACAAAACACATCCCCTCCAGAGAGGTAAGGGTCACTCATGTACCACCAATCAACCCCAAGTTCCTCCAGATACCCAAGTCCAGGTCAGGCGGTAGGGAGCCATGAAATGGGGCTATGGATAAGAAGCTGATAAAGACATCCCACCCGACCGGTGCCTGTGGCTCAAAAGAGTAGGGCACTGGCCCCATATGCCGGATGTGGTAGGTTCAAACCCAGCCCCGGCCAAAAACTGCAGGGAAAAAAAAAAAAAAAAAAAAAGACATCCCACCCAGAGGGCCCAGGGTGGTCAGGGGCACTCATCCCACTAGACCATAAGCTCCAGGAGGGCAGAAGACCAAGAGTCTCCTGGCTCAATGATACCCCAGGGCCCAACACAGAGCATGTGAGACCTGACCAGTAATTATCAAATAGATAAGAGATGGATGGATGGATGGACAGACAGACCAGTGGATGGATGATGGAAGAATGGATCACCAGATAGATATAGGCACAGATGGACAGAGGGACTACTAACTCTAACTAAGGGACTGCAGTTGCACTAAGCCACATAGCGTCTCCCCACTCATAGGATGTAGATAAATACTTTCTGTGTAGGGCTGCCGGGAGGATCAAATGAAAAACTGAACTGCTGTGTGTGGCTGCCCAGATTGAAATGCTTGATGCACTGAGTAGCACATAGTAAATGCCAGCTCCCATCTTCCTTTTCTGGGGCCCAGAAGAACTAATTAAATTTAATTAAATGATTCTGAAAGACGAGGAAAGGTAGGCGAGGCCTTCACAATGCCCACAACACAGACAAGCAGGGGTGAGAAAGACTGCAAACACACTTACCTTTTATTTCTATCTCATGCTCATAATTTCAGATTGTTGCTAATTCAGATAATGGATCCAGTAAATGAGATTCCACAGCATCCTGCCAAGTGCACTCTGTTCTGTGTGCCCTGGCATCTGGGAGCCTTTAATAACCAGACCTGTGTGCATTAGGCCTGCTCTGCCTGTGAGTTGTTTGTAACCCCACCACACACACACTTGGCTGTATAGCTCACAAAGGGTAAATCCCTAGCTACCCTGCAGTTGGGAGGAGGACCAGAGAGCAGAAGGCTCCCTCAGCCTTTCCTCGGCATCTTAAACCGGGGGTCTTATCCCTGGGCTCAGCTGTGGGGGTCCCTGGCACAGGATCCTTATCAAGATCAGTAGATGACCTTGGGCTGGAAACTTCTTTGAAATCTATTTTCTTTCTCTGTTCTCTCTCTCTTTTTAGTAACTTGAATTTCTTCCCGATTTTTTTTCCAGTTTTTTGAGGTATAAGTGACACATAAAAATTGTATAGGTTGAAAGTTTACAACATAATGTTTTGATATACATAGGCTTCATGAAATGACTACCATGATCAAGCTAATTAACATTACATCACCTCACATAGTTACATTTGTGTGTGTGATGAGAGCATTTAAGATCTACTATCTTAGCAAATTTTAAATATACAATACAGTATCATTAACTGTACTCACAGGGCCAAACATGGCATCTCCAGAACTGAGTCATCCCGCTCAACTGAAAATCCACACCCTCAGACCAAAAGCCCCACCACCAAGCCTTTTTTTTTTTTTTTTTTTTTTTGAGACAGAGTCTCACTCTGTTGCCCAGTCTAGAGAGCCATGCTGTCATAGATCACAGCAACCTCATACACCTGGGCTCAAGTGATCCTCTTGCCTCAGTCTCCTGAGTAGTTAGGACTACAGGTGCCCATCACAACACCCAGCTACCAAGCCTATTTAGAGAAGAGATAGAGGGAAGACAGATGGATTTGCATGAACTGGTCTAACATGATGGAAAAAACAACTTCAGTGACCTTCAAATCTCAAGACTCAAGGAGGGAGGACAAGAGAATGGCCACGTGGAGATGGGGTGCCTCACCTGAGTCCTGGGAGAGCCCCCTATACACAGATCTGTTAGAGTGCCTGTAGTCCCAGCTACTTGGGAAGCCGAGGCAGGAGAATCACTTGAACCCAGGAGAGTGAGCTATGATGACATCGCAGCACTCTCATCGAGCAACAGAGTGAGACTCTGTCTCAAAAAATAAAAAACCTCTGACAATCAGCACCATTTCGGTGAACCATAGGAGCTGTGACCTGCTTCAAAGCAATCTAGTTAGTATTCTGGATTTAGACACTAAACCTTGGGTCTGTTTCTAAGACAGGTATTCTACATGTCTGCTCCATATGAATATCTTCTAAAAAGGCCAAACTCTGACTGCAGGAAGGTCAGGTTTTGGCCCCTCTCCCTCCCCATTCTCTCAACTCTGTGTTTAAACACAGTTCTCCACCCAGGGAACTCTGAGACTTAGAGTATGGTGGACTCGAAAATGCATCACACAGACCTTCCCGCTGCAGAAACACAGTTGACTGACATTCACCCTGAGCACAGCACGGTGCCAGCCCCCTGGCTTGAGGACTCCTCATCAGTTTAGGCAAAATGTTCTCAGGCTTGTGCTATGGTCTGAGGCTCTCCCTGCCCAATCCCCTTCCTCTCACTCTCCTCTCACAGGCATGAGACCTGCATCCAATCTGGAGGCTCATCCTGCTTCTTCCTGCATCTCCTGTCACACGGAGGCTGGCTGTTTGACTAATTTGATCTGTTGTTGATGCCTGCAGTCAGGTGTTCCCAACCACGTGGCTAGAGGGGTTGCCATGGTAACTAGCTTCTTGCCCCACATCAGGAGCCAGTTTTCAGCCTTCATGAAAGGAAGGGGAATGGCCAGGAGTGGAAGGAGCCATGTTCAAGAAAAACTGTTTGGGAAACTGGTTACAAGCAGTCCCACATGACCACACTCACAGCTGGCCTCAAACCACAGTACCCCAGTAGAAGTGGCTGTGCCTAGTGGGAAATCGTCTTCACTGAGGAGTGTATCAGGCAGCTATTGCTGTGTAACACATAACCTGAACATCCTACAACTTAGTGGCTTAAAACAACAATCACTTGTTATCACTCACGTGTCTACAGGGCAGCTGGAAGCAACTCTGCTTCACATATCACTTGCTTTCCTCCTTAGGCCACCTGGCCAGCAAGGGTATGTTTCCCTCATGACAGTGGCAGAAGAGCAAGAGAGAAAGTGGAAACATACGAGTGACCCCTAAGATCATTTGTACACATACACCATTGGCCAGAGCAAGTCCCATGGTCAAGGATTGGGAAAGTGCACTCCAACCACATTAACGGCATTGCAAAGTGTGGACAAGGGAAAGAGTGAAAAATCTCTTAGCAGGCCTCTTGCAATAAAGGTAGACAAGGGACACTTGAGGAGGAGGCTGCCAAAGGGAAAGAATAACAACAGTCTGTTCCCACACCTATAGAAAATGCTTCTGTCCTATAAACAACCTAAACTAACTTTGAAGCCTTTCAATTGGAGCACTATCTTTAATACAACCTCATTAAGAGGTAAGAATCCCCCTGCCTTGGTTCTCAGCAATGTTCACAGCAATGCCTTCTTCAGTTCTGTCCTAAGGCAAGCTACCTTCATAGTGGCAACATGGCTGCAGGCCAATCAGAAGACACCCCCTCAACCATCCAATAAAGTTCTAAAATTCCCCACTGAAAAGACAAACCTAGTATAGCTTGACAGATGACCTGGGGACTAGCTTAGGGCTGAATTGCTCTCCAGCTGTCAGCACCCCCCCAATCTTATACATGTACTTGTTACACCAGGATATCGTTGATTCCACAAAGGAAGGCATGGGTGCTCTTAGGAAGGGAAAGGGGGTGATAGAAATGGGTAAAGCAGTCAACCAATGTCCACTACAAGCAGCCAACACACACATTCCCTGTCTTCATGGAGCTTACAAAGTCTAGGTGGGAGAGATAAAGGTTAATGACTACACAAACATATCACTAGGAACAGTAAGTGGGAAGGCAGGAAGGGAGGGAGGGAAGGAAGGAAGGAAGGAAGGAAGGGAGGGAGGGAGGGAGAGAGGGAGGGAGGGAGGGAGGGATGGGTATGGAAGGGGGAAGAGAAGGAAGGGGGAGGGAGGGAGGGAGGGAAGGAAGGAAGGAAGGAAGGAAGGAAGGAAGGAAGGAAAGAAGAAAGGGAGGGAGGGAAGGAGGGGGTCCCTATCATGGAACTCCTCTGGTGAATGGAAAAGGCTGAGATGAAAGGGTAGGCAGGATAAAGTAGGGGACAGAAGGGAGGGATGGTTAGAGCATCCCAGGTGAGGCACCAGGCTTTGAAACTAAAGGGATAATGACACTGAGGGAGGCGGCCAGTATGGCTGGAGCTCAGAGATGAGCAGGTAAGATGTGATTTCTGAGACAAAGAGACCAGAGGGGCAAAACCATGAACACCCCCCAACCATGCACAACCCAAAAAACTTTGTATCCCAAGAGAAGGTGGGATCATTGAAAGGTCTTGAGTAGAGAAAGGCCATAATCCACTTATGTTTCTTTCACTCCCATGCACTGTGGAGAATGGGTTGGAGTTGATAAAAGTGAAAACCTTTGATAAAAGTGAAAACTTCACCTCCGTGAAGAGGTGACAGATGTGACCCAGGCAAACAAGGATGGAAGCTTGGAGATGAAGCAAACTAGGTGACCCACAGAACTGTTTAAGAAGCAGAACCAACAGGACCTGGTGAAAGATGAGGGAGGAAGACCAGGTTGGTAATCTCTCAACACCTGACACTACTTTCCATTAAGGACAACGTCAATGTTTCTATGGCTCTTATTCAGTGGTCCAAGGAAGTTATGGAGATGGCTTTAGCAGCAAAAAGTAAAAGGGTCTCTGAGCCAACAACCAAATAACATTATCACAAACTTCCTCATCCTGCCAGCATGGTGTAATGTGAACTACGTGGGGTTTTGAAATCATAGAAGCCCAGGATCCAACTTCGTCTCCGATCCTCTTTAACTAGAGAACATGGGTGAACCTATTTTAACCTCATGGAGCTTCAGTTTCCAAATCCAGAGAATAGGGATTACATTACACATCTTTTGGGGTGGCTTTAACCTGGGTTGATTTGATCAGAAGACATACAGTTGACCCTTGAATGTCACAGTTATGAACTGTGCAGGTCGACTTACACATGGATTACCCTCTGCCTCTGCCACTCCTGACTCAGAAAGACCAACCTCTCCTCTTCTTCCTCCTCCTCAGCCTACTCAAGGTGGAGAAGAGTGAGGCTGAAGATGTTTATGATGATTCACTTCCACGTAATATAGAGTCAATATATTTTCTTTTCCTTAGGATCTTCTTAGTAACACTTTCTTTTCTTTAGCTTACTTTATTACAGGAATAGAGTATACATAGTATAATACACACAACATACAAAATATGTGTTAATCCACTGTTTATGTGATCAGTAAAGCTTCTGGTCAACGGTAGGCTATTAAGTAGTTAAGTTTTTGGCGAGTCAAAAGTTACATGCAGGTGTTTGACTGCCTGGTGGGTGGGTGCCCCAAATCCCATGTTGAAAATCTTCGCAAAGGGTAAAAGACTATAAAATGTTAGTTAGTTTGGTATAATTATGAGAAAAATCATTCTCTGATGAGTGTCATTTGCCAAGCGTATTGGCCTCTAGCAATGGCTACTTCTATATTTACTCACCCCTAAAAAGGGAATTTGCTTCTTGAGTCTTTGTGAGGATGTTACACCCCCGACAAATGGAGGGGCCTAAACCTCCCTACGTGACTTGACTGTAACGCCATTTGAAATGGAAAAGCACAAAGTATCCTATTTTGGGGACGTTTTTTGCTGCTCAGAAAGCCTGGCATCAATGACCTGTCACCCGAGGCTACAGTCTGCTTTAATAAATTACAGAGGTGTTGAAGACACAGGCAAGCAAATGTTCAATGCACAATGAGATCAAAAGAGACCAAGCAAGGGGCTGGGTTGGTCCCGAGCAAAGACCTTAACTTAAAATGCATAAGCAAAAAGGGGACGTAGTAACACGAAACAGAAAAGACTGGGGCTACGGCAGACTGGGGCGTAGCTGGTACAACTTCACCGCAGAGACAGAACTTCCCGCAGCTCCTCAGCAAGTCCTGAGTTTCGCTCTGATTGGACCAACTCGGGTCACATGCTCATCCTTCAACCAATGGCTTGGCCTGAAAAATAGAGCAAGGCCGATTGGTGCACGTCTAGGTCTCACGCCCAACGTGAAAGGAAGTGAGACGGTGCCGCGGCCAACCAATTGGCGGGCGGTTAGAAGAAAAGGAGCCCCGGCAAAAATCCGGGACTCCTGCGAAGCAATGATGCTGGGAATTCCAGTAGCGAGGGGCATAGGTGGGCCATGCTTTGGCCTCTCCTTCCAGTTTCACGCCAGCTTTCCCCTCACCTCTTCTGACTATGCCACAAGCAAACAGCTCCCCATGATAATCATTTGCACTTTAATTTCCTCACCCACTAGTCCCTTTTCTCTTCACACTAACCACTGGCAGAGGAAATACGGCTCTCCAGAGAAGTCTTCTGACTTCTTAATGTTGGCATCTGTTTTTAGTCTGTCTGCCCTTCCACCCCATTCTGTCCTGCCACATGCTCCCAGAAGCTGACTCCGAGGACCACATCACAGGGCTTTCTTACTGATTTAGTGTCCCGTGACTGCTGTAACAAATGACCGCTAACTAAGTGGCTTAAAAGAACACTAATTTATTCTTAGAGTTCTGGAGGTCAAAAGTCCAAGTCTTATGAGTCAGCGTCAGACTTATGAGTTCAAAAATCAATGTGTTAGCAGAGCTGGCTCCTACAGGTTCCTGAGGCGATCCCTTGGGGAGAATCCATTCCTTGCCTCTTCCAAATTCTAGACATCACTGACATTCTTCAGCCTTTGGCTACTTCCATTGTCACATCTTCTCTGCCTCTCGCTCTTTTCCCTTCCTGTTTCTCATAATGTGAGTACCTGGGGCCACCCAGAAAATCCAGTTTAATCTCATCCCAAGATACATCTGCAAAGTTCCTTTTACCATGTAAAGTAACATATTCACAGGTTATGGGTAAAAGGTTGTTATTCTTGCCACCAAATTACACTATAGTTGTTAGTTGGGTTCAGTCAAGGGGAGGCACTTGCAAGAGACCAGAAGATAGAAGCAGAGAGATTGCCTCCCAAGCTCTCTCCCCACAAGCCAAGTTTGGGTGTGGCTGTGTTCCTCTATGGCCACACACCTTTTCTCTGTCTGCCCCACAGCCCCAGAGGGGTTCCTCTTGCCCTCTCAAACCGATGGACAGCTTAGAGCTGTTACCAGTCTCTGGGTACCTCAATATCCCCTAACCACAATTCTAAGAATAGTCCCTTTATTAAAATGGTTGATCTGTTTGAATTGGATTGTTTCCTGCTAGAACCCTGACTTAAACCATCTCTGAAACACTGTTCCTCAATTATTTTCTCTTGCATCTATCATGTCTTCCTCTCCTCTCACTCTGCCTATAAACCTAAAACAACCTTCTTTCAACTCCCTCAAAATATTATTTCTTCCTTCCTTACCCTGCTGTCCTTAGAAGTGATCTGGGTGCACCAGCATGGTATATCTCTTTGCATCTGATTTCTTCCTGAAAGCTTATGAAGTTTCCCCTTGAAGGTCACTCGTGGCGTTCTGCTTCTCACTCCCCTTGTCTCCGTCTCCCCGGTGAGATGTGGTCTGACCTGTGGTCTGACCTGGTCTGAGATGTGGAATTTCACCTACATCTCCCCTCTTGCTTCATCACCCATCATCATCTGTGATCTCAAGACTCATGAAGCTCCAGACTCTCGTCTCTACCTGCCCATGGGGACATCTCCATCTGGATGATGCACAGGCCTCCTAACCCCTCCCAGACAGGATTCACATTATTCAGGTTTCTCCAGAGAAACAGAACCAATAGGATATAGGGAGACATGTAAGATTTATTATGGGAATTGGCTCACATGATTGTCGAGGCCAAAACAGTCCCATGATCCGCTGTCAGCAAGCTGGTAAACCAGGAAAGCTGGTGGTGTAATTCCGTCTAAGTCAGAAAAACAGAACCAGAGGAGCCAACAGCTTCACTCTCACTCCATGGCTAAAGGCCTCAAAACTGGGGAGGCTTATCTGGGGGCTGCTGGTGTAAGTCTGGAATCTGAAAGCCCAGGAACCAGAAGCTCTGATGTCTGAGGGCAGAAGATGGATGTCCCAGCTAAAGAGGAAAGGGAATTTGCCCTTCTTGGTCAAGCCCTCAATGAGCTGGCTGATGTCTACCCCTAGTGGTGAGGGCAGATCTTTGCTAAGTCTACTGATGCAAATGCCAATCTCTTCCAAACATGCCCTCACACGTACCACACCCAGAAATAATGTTTTAGCTAGGTTCAGTGGCTCACGCTGTAAACCTAACACTCTGGGAGGCCAAGGCAAGTGGATTGCTTGAGCTCACAAGTTCAAGACCGGCCTGAGCCAGAGCGAGACCCTGTCTCTAAAAAATAGCCAGGCATTGTGGCGGGCACCTGTAGTCCCTGCTACTCGGGAGGCTGAGGCAAGAGAATCACTTGAGCCCAAGAGTTTGAGGTTGCTGTGAGCTGTGATGCCTTGGCACTCTACCAAAGGTGAGACCTTGCCAAAGGAAGGGAGGGAAAGAGGGGAGAAAAACAATGATTCACCATCTGGGAAGCCCTTAGTTTAGTCACCATCACAGAATCTACCATCACAGAATTCTTGTCCATTCACCTCTTCCTTTCCCATGTTGCTGATTTCCATCTGGAACATTCCTAATATTTTATTGATGTGGCTTCTCTCCTGTCTCCTCTTCTTGCAGTGTAGGTGTGCCCTCAGGTGGACATGCCACCTGGATAATAGCTGACAATACAAACCTGGAGTTCCCAAACCTAGTGGTGGCACAGCCAATCCAGCTGGGGGAGGGCTTTAAGAATACAGATCACAGGTGGCGCCTGTGGCTTAAAAGGTTAGGGTGCTGGCCCCATATGCCGGAGGTGGCGGGTTCAAATCCAGCCCTGGCAAAAAAAAAGAAAACCAGATCACTGGGCCTCATCCAGGTGCCACTAAATCAGAATATCCAGGAAGAAAAACCAGGTATCAGTATTTTTATCAAGCTCCCAGGTGACATATATGTAGCACTTGGAAATCTCTGAAACTACAGAGATCGTTTCAACAGACTTTTACACTAAATTTTCTATTCCATTAACTTTTATTTTACTCCATCAAATAAAAAAGAATAAAGCATCAAAGCAAAACAGCCTTCCAACCTTGTAAATTGTAACCACTACCCTTACTGGAAATGGTATTCACTTGATAAAACCAAATTTCACATACATTAAGTGCAACTGTGGCCTTCTAAATTGACCCATTTTTGCAACAATAGCAAGATCGCAGGCCATACAAATATGTTGGGATGAGAGGGACGGGAAATGAAGGAACAGAAAACTGTCAAAAAGACAGAAAACTTGTTGGGGGCCTAACACAGCCACACACAAAGCCCTTTCCCTATTCCTCCTCTTACTCTCCTCCTAAGACAAAGGATCTGACTAGCCCACCCCTAAAAAGTTTGGCCAAAAAGACTTTAACCTGACAGGCAAGTTGTGGAATTCACCTACTTACCAAGGCCCCATATGAGTGGTCTCTAACCGCCCCCGGGGGCAAGCATCATCTTTGCTCTGCCCAAGCAGGTCATCTCCCCTTTCAATAAACCTGCCCTGAACATGACGCACCATCATTTAAACCTTTTAATACTAAATCCCTAATTTTTTTTATCAAAACAAACAAACAAAAAAAGTTCTTACTTGGAGAAACAGAATTTAGAACAAGATTTCAACATATATAAGGATCCATGTCCAAGCTGGCCAGCTACAGGCCAGTTGGCTTATCTTTCTAACTAGAATTTCCTGGTTCTCAGCCTTTTTAGCCTATTTTTTTTTGTTTTTGTTCTCCAGAATGTTACTAGACATAATTTCTCCTTGTGAACCACCCGAAAACATCAGCATGTTGTCAGGCTTACTTACACCATGTTCACTGCCACTGACCATCTCTTGGAGTCCCCTCTCGAAAGTTTTCTCTCTATAAATAACCCAAGTAGACTTTGGTACCTGCACTCAGCCTCTTGGAAAGAAAACTTTCTATTCTCCTATCTAATTTCAATGATTATTCTTCCTCCAGGGTTTAAACCAAAACAAGGAGGGAAATCTTAATGCAGGTATGTCTATGATCTCTAAGACTTGGATACCACACCAACTCCATACTTCAGAAAAGGGAGTTGAGACTGTATGAAGCTGGTTAGTGCACAAGTCAGCCCTTTGCCACCAGGCTCTAGAAAACTAGCAAGGGGATGCCTGCCTGTGATTTGAGAACCTGGAATCCACTGTCCAGCTTGATCTCCTTATCTAAAGCAATAACATGAGCCCAAGGCTCTTGGCCACCAGACTGGGCAAATAAAGTTTGGAACGCAGATCTGCATGGAGCTGGGAGCCTGCCTCTCCCCACCCCAGTGTGGATCAGACCAAAAGGGATTCTGGGGAAGCTGGAGCTGCCACCTCTTCTGCAAAGCCTTGGACAGCGCTGGGCTCCCAGCCAGCTGCGTGTCATTCTGTTTGCCTTTTGCATGCAACAGAAAAAAGGCGCTGCTCTGACAGTCTGACCCATCTCTGTCTTTTATAACAGGTAAGAACTGCCTGCAGCACTAGAGAATGGCTGTCCCTGAGTAAAAGGACAGTCACTTTTTCTCATGCTGGTCTCTCCCTCTTGAATAGTTTCTTTCCAATACTAGTCAAGCGAAGCTAAAGAATGCTAGAATGCTGGCACTAGACAGAGCCTTCCAGGAAGGGACAGCGGCAGGACCAGGGCTACTGACAGTCAGCCCAGTGCTCTTCCCAGGACCAGATTAGTCAGGGTTCCTCGAAGAACAGGTGGTTAATCAGACAACACCTGATTAACCACCACCAAGGGACACTCTGCCCCCTTCCACTTGGAATCAGGAGTTCATTAATTTAAAGCAGGAGAATTGCTATCATTTCAACATTTGTCTCCTTCAAAAGCCATGTTGAATTCAGTTCCAAATGTGGCAGTATTGGAAGGTGGGATGTCAAGGGCTGATGGTTAATGAATGGATGGAGTGAGACCCTGGGCTTTGTAAGAAGAGGAAGAGAGAACTGAGATACCACACTTAGCCCGCTCAGCATCACCAAATGCTTGCTAGAGCTGGCCAAGCTCTCAGAAGGCACATGAAGGAGACACGTGTGCTTTCTGTCCCCATCCCAGGAGGGGCATGTGGATTTCCCAGTCATGGAAACCTTCCCTGAGTAGCTACTGAAGGTACCACGTGAACCAAGTGAGGCCAGGTACACGTCATACCGCATGAGGCAGAAGAAGAGCCCTGTCCCAAAAATGCCTGTGTCTGAACCCCCGGTGCCTGTGAATACGTCACCTTCCAAGGCAAAGAGGAATTCAGCTTGCAGATGAACCTGCAGAAGGTTTCTAGTCAGTAAGTAGCTTTAATAGAGGGAGAGGATCCTATAATATCCGAGTGAACCCAGTCTAGTTCAAGTGTTCTTAAAAAATGGAAGAGAGGGGCAGTGTGAGAAAGAGATACATAGACAGTGGAAGGGTTGGTAAGATGTTTTGTTGTTGGCTTTGAGGAGGAAAGGCAGCCAGGAGCTCAGGAGTGGGGTGGCCTCCAGAGGGTACAGCAAGCAAAGAAGAAGTGTCCCCATGATTTTACATGTGTCTCTCTCTAAAATGCACACAACCAGACTTTAACCAACCACAGTGGGACCATTTGCTCAAAGCTTCCTGAGCGTGGCTTCCCAGGCCGTGGTCACACATATTTAGTCCAGAATAAACCTCTTTAAGTTATTTTACAGAGTCTGGATTCTTTCCATTGACAAGTACCTACTATGTGCCAGGGACTTCACACACATTTAATTTCAATTATTTTTATCCAAGACAGCAGGGATTCTTTAGTCCCATGTTACAGAGAGAGAAACTGGGGCTCAGAGAAATTAACTCCTTTTGTGTTCAAACCCAGATCCGACTCTAAGTCCTACAGCACAGTTTCTGGGATACAAACATTATGGAAAGAACCAGAGGATAACTAGGCCTTATTTTCACATTGATGTATACAGGGGATGGTCAAACTCCAGCACCACCCAAAAGTCTTGTTAAAACACAGATTTCTGGGCCCCAGACTCAGCACTGGGTGTGAGAGGGGAGAATCCATCTCCCACAGGTGTCTGCTGGTCCGAGGGCTTCTCTTTGACAACCACAGATCATCTACACCACTGCTCTCCTCTGCCCAGGCCCTGGGTGCCAGAAGACCCCATTCAGAACCTTAATCTCTCAGTTCAGCTTATTTCTAAGCTATGGGAGGGAACCCCATGGCATCAAGCTAGAATCTTTCGGCCTCTTGTTTTGAATCCCTCCCGAGGCCCAGCTCTGGGCAGTCACAGGACCTAGTTTACAGCGTCTCCTGTGACTGCCCATCTGTCATCATCACGTTTTATGCAATCGTTTACCATCACTATTGCACATCTGAGATGTGGCAGAGACATATTTTCTTAGGTAAATCTGGACAGCATAAAACCCAGGGAGAGTTTTCTTCCCTCTTCCCTTATATGTAGCAGAGCAGACGGCTACATACAAGACTATCCCAAAATTCACGTTCATGACTTTGCATCAGTGCTTCACCCAAAACTGCCACAGGGACCCTCTGGCTGCACAGCCTACATAACCTTGCACTTTCTGCCCAGACTAGATTTCCTGTCCCTGAAATTGTCTTTCTGCTCCTCTTTCATCTTCCCTGAATTCACGCAGCCATCAAAGAGGGCTGGGTCTCTTTGGGGTGTTTGCATCAACAAGAGAGAAAACAGAACTTCAGGGTACATTGATCTTCATGTCAGACACATTTGAATTCTATGTGACACTCAGCCAGGTAGGAGCTGAGTGCCCCTAGGCAAGTTACCTGACCTCTCTGAGCTTCAGTTTCCCCCTGTGTAAGACAGACAACAGGAACTATGTTATAGGCTGCTGGTGTTGATGATCAAAACTGTTTGCTAGATGTCCAGAGTGAAAGACGATTAACAGACTTGTTTATTCATTTATGTTACAAGCATTTATTGAGTGCCTACTATGATCCAGGCTCTGTCCTAGGAGCTGGGGTTGCAGCAGTGAAGAAAATAGACACAAGTTCCTGCCCTCCTAGCGTGTGACCTCTGGTGAGAGCAGTCAGACAATTAGTGAAAAATAATGATCATTAATATATTATATTAAAAGGAGCTAAGTCCTTTGGAGTGAGGACAGGGCCTATTATGGCAGGAAGATTGCAATTTTAAATAGGTTAGTCAGAGAAGGCCTTGTGGGAAAAAATGAGCCGTAAAAACCTCCAAGGTGAGAGAGTGCTTGGGATGGGGAAACGGTCAGTGCAAAGGCCCTGAGGTGGGGCATTCCACACGGCTTCGAAGAATGACCAAGGCCAAGGGGCCACAGCAGAGGGAGTGAAGGGAAGATAATTAGCAGTGAGATCAGAGCTTAATGATATAGATTTTATTAATGGAAGTTATAAGCCAAAGGTAAGTCACAGTTGCTCTAAGTCAATTTTCCTGGTGACAGCTACCCAAAAGTCTTATTTTTAACATT
The DNA here is from genome assembly GCA_963574355.1 of Loris lydekkerianus. Taxonomy (NCBI): domain Eukaryota; kingdom Metazoa; phylum Chordata; class Mammalia; order Primates; family Lorisidae; genus Loris; species Loris lydekkerianus. The sequence continues at coordinate 40,632 of CAUYPK010081886.1, forward strand.
TGTGACATTTTCTATATGACACAACATTTCTTTGTAAGTAGTACATTTGTGTAAAGGGGTCTTCCCCTTTCTTGCCAACTATAATAAAAACCATCCTTCATTAATACTGACTGATAAAACCCAGATTTCCTGTGGGTAAAAACACAAAACAAATCTCAGTGAATCTCCAGATAGGAATGGGCAGTTAAGTCCCTAAACTCTTGTTCCCAGATGTGTCTTTCTTTTGGGATCCATCACGGCCACCAGCATGTTAGCTACAAGAGGGCACTGCTTCCCACCTAACGCCCTCCTAGGGGATTCCTGAGGAATCCCCTCTCTCCTGTAACGTCCCCTGGCATGGCTCAGTCAAGGCTGAAGCATGAGATCAAGGTTTGTAGATCCTAGGGGACACAGAAGGGAACCGAGAATGTGGAGACTCGCAGCAGCTCTCAGCCAGCCTCTCCGAGCTGTACCCCTGCAGCATTGTTTGTTATTTAACATCTCTGTTGGGTGATCTGACCAGGCATGGTGGGTGGACCAGATGAGGTGTGATGAACCGGCAAGGTGGGATGGACCAGGCAGGGTGGAATGGTCCCAAGCAGAGTGAATGGTCCCAGGCAGGAAGGGATAGACCAGGGAGGACGACATAGTATCAGGCCAGCTGTAGCTAAGAAAGAGAGGGCTATTGCTGGCCTTCAAGGAACAGCCATCAGGGGTGGTAGACCAGGACAGGAAAGTCGGCCAGAGGTGCTTCTCAGTGGGCAAAGGGGAGGAGGCCGGGCTATCTGGCATGGTGCTTGGATGTTACCTCAACATAGAATGGAATGCCCTTGGAGACCTTTGAGCAGGGAATCTCCTAAATGATCACAAGACCTCCCAACCAACATGCTCTTACGATGTGCACACTTGTTCTCACCCCCTCGAGTCAGGGCAAAGGCTGTGACTGCTCTCCACAGCAGCCATGGTCTCCTGTGACTCCCAAGAACAGGTCATCAAAGCGGTTCTCTTGCCTCAGCCTCCCAAGCACCTGGGACCACAGACACCCGCCACAATGCCCGGCTATTTTTTGCTTGTTATTCTGTCTACTTTTACAGTTCTGCTGTCTGGCACAGTGGCTGACCCCTGTAATCCTAGCACTCTGGGAGGCCGAGGCAGGTGGATTGTTCGAGCTCAGGGGTTCGAGGCCAGCCTAAGCAAGAGCAAGACCCAGTCTATACTAAATATTGAAAAGAAAATAAAACTAGCCAGCTGTGACAGTGCACACCTCTAGTCCCAGCTACTCAGGAAGCTGAGAAAGAGGATGGCTCAAGCCCCAAAATTTGAGGTTGCTGTGAGCCGTGATGCCCAGGCACTCTACCAGGCCAACAGAGTGAGACTCTGTCTCAAAAAAAAAAAAAAAAAAAGTCCTTTTGGGGATATTTTCCTTGGACAAGCCAAACCACGATGCTCTGAGGAAGCCCAAATGAACCCAGGCTGAGGGACCACGTGGAAAGAACCAATGGCCGACAGAACTGCCAGACACATCAGCAAATGAGCCTTCAGACGAATCGAACCCCAGCATCCTGGAGACATCTCAGTTGAGCCCCCCCACATTAAGGGAGACAGACAAGCCCTCCCTACTGTGTCCTGTTAGAATTCCTCCTCCACCCCCAAATCCATGAATTTAAAACATGCTTATTTGACACCACTATGTTGGAGAATAGGCTAACCAGAAAAACAGCTGTGTGGAGAAGGAACTGGCCGGGGGTGGAAGCAGTTTCCTAGACATTTCAATTCCTGGAAGTCTAGACCCAGAAGAATAAGACCCAGAGATAAAACAGGCTGTTCTTTCTTTTCTACCAGACATAAAACTTCCAGCAAGTTCTTTCTGTCTGTGGACCCACCTCACATGCAGCTATGCCCAGTCTGGGGAAGAACATTTTCCTTCAGGCAGGGGACATCTGTCCACAGATGGGGGTGGGGGACTCACGGTTAAGAACCAGAATGAAAGGAACACACAGCACAGCCACCCCGATGACCACACACAGCACATGGGGAGGCCTCCCCCCTTCTACACTGAGCACTTTCAGCTGCTGCCTTCAAGGACATGTCCACCTTAATTTCACATTTATAACAAGTATGTGTCAAAATTCATTCATTTTTCCATGATACTTAGCATTCAGTCCATTCAAAGTGTTTTTGCTTCCTTTTAAATGTCATGTGTTATTCTGTCTACTTTTACAGACTTAACGTTTTAGCCATTTTGTTCACATGCATCCGTCTTAAATGGCTAAAAATCCTTGAAATGCTGAAACATAGCCAAAGAAAAACACTCGAGTTCAATGTTTCATCTTTGCAATGAAAATGCAAAATTTATTCTTTATAGCAATACAATGAATGGGTCATTTTTTTCTTACATTATTGTAAAATAAATAAATGTTGATTGCATAAGTTTTAGAAAATATATAAATGGGAGGAGGAGAAGCTTGAAAGGGAGAAAATAAAATCACTCACTACCTCATTAGCCAGAAAGCTGTAAGTTCTCCTTAATACATCCTGGGATCCTATAGGTAGGATCTTGATATCTCTATCTATCTATCTATCTATCTCGATCTCAGACAGAGTCTGACTCTGTTACTCTGGGTAGAGTGCCATGGCCTCATCATAGCTCACAGCAACCTCAAACTCTGGGGCTCAAGAGCTCCTCAGCCTCCCAATTAGCTGGAACTATAGGCATGCACCACCCCATGTCCAGCTAGTTTTTCTATTGTTAATAGAGATGCGGTCTTGCTCTTGCTAAGGCCTGTCTCAAACTTGTGAGCCTAAGCAATCCACCTGCCTTGGCCTTCCAGAATGCTAGGATTATAGGCGTGAGCCACTGCACACAGGCCTTATAGGTCTTTTTAATTTTTTTGAGACAGAGTCTTACTATGTCACCCTCAGTAGAGTGCTATGGCATCACAGCTCACAGCAACCTCAAACTCCTGGGCTTAAGCGGTTCTCTTGCCTCAGCCTCCCAAGCATCTGGGACCTCAGGTGCCCACCACAATGCCGGGCTATTTTTTGGTTGTAGTTGTCATTGTTGTATGGCAGGCCTGGGCCAGGTTCGAACCCGCCAGCTCCAGTGTATGTGGCTGGCATCCTAGCCACAGAGCTACAGGCACTGAGCCTCCTATAGGTCTTAGTACACCCATTTTGTGTCAAGCCAATTTCTCTCTTGCTTTTGTTCATTCATTCATTACATAAGCATTTGTTAAGCACCCACTATGTGCCAGTTATACAAGGCAATGATGCTACAACAATGAAGAGGCATCCAATCCAATCTGGCACTGCCTCGAAGGCACTCTGGTCCCCTACCCTGCCAGCTTTAGGGACCAAGAAGTGATGACATCTACTGAGACTTAGGGAATGGGTGGAAATTTGCCAGGTGATGGGAACAGGTTGGGCGTCCAGCAGAATGGCCCACATGTTGAAAGAACTCAAGGGAATTCCTTCTAACTGAAGCCTAGAGAGACAGGAGAAGAAGCCGGGATAACTCACAGAGGTGAGATCAAAAAAGGCCTTTATCCGAGGAGGACGCACACTGCGCCACCAGGTGTGAGGAGTGGCGATGACGAAGTCAGGGAGACCACTGAGGAGGACTCTGCGCTCACTGTGCCTGGCTGAGATGCGGGAGGGTGGTGGACAGGAGAGGACGAGAAGGGACAGCATGGGGAGCCCAGCAGGAGGCAGGGTCAGCAAGATGACCAGGGTCACCTGGTCACTGAAAACAGGTGAATGTGAGGGGGAGCAGAAGTCAAAGGTGACTTGTGATTTGGCAACACAAACACGTGGATATATTAGTGGTATTAGTCACGAAGAGAGGGGACCCCAGGGAACGTTAACAAGTTCAGTTTTTGACATATTGAGATCCGGGTTTCTACGAGGTGTCCAGCTGCAGCTGACCAGCGGGGAGGTGAATGCAGACTATGCTTTGTCACTGGTGTTAAAAGATGCTACCAGGGCTCAAGAAGTACATTCAGGAAATTTGACGGGTGTTTTGCTCAAATAATAACCCAATTAGCGGCACCTTCTTGGGCCAGATGTTCCTCTGAGTCTCCCAGGCCCTCCGGTCCTTCCCATCTTGGGCGAGGCCTCCCATCAGTCTGTGCTGTGACTGTCTGTGGGAATCACAGGCACGCCCTCCTCAACCTGCTGGGTTAACTCCATTGATGTGCATGTCTGGACATTTCTGAACCCCCGCAGCTCATTTGTTTGTGTTCACTTTTCCTCCAGATCTTTGGCATCCTCAATGCTGTGGCCAAAAGCTTTTCAGGCAGCTCCACTGTTCCCAGCACAAGGGCTGCCTGTCTGACACCATCTCCTCCTCCTGCCCCAGGAGGGGAACTTGGTCTGTTTCCTGAATGTATGATATTTTTGTTGTTGCACGCCTTTGTAGCTTCAGAAAACTAGCCAAAAATTTTTCAGTTCATTAATCTATGCATCCATCCATTCATTCATCCAACCAACCATCCAACCACCCATCCATCCATCCATTCATCCATTTATTAAGTATTTATCAAGCACTACCTCATGTCTGAGGCTACCGTATTAAAAAAACAGACATGGCCCTTTCTTTTAAGATTACAGCCTAGGGGTGGTGGCAGGCATTAACACCCTCCCTAAAAGAACATAGAAATAATGTATAATTACAAACTGAGATGGAAGAAAGGAAATTTGTTCTATTAGGCAAGAAATAAAAAGACCATGACATAGACTAGGGGCTCCGGGAACAACGCCAAAGCAGTGTCTGATTAAAGAAGGCTAAGACACACGGCCCCTGGAGCCCAGTCTTCCATCCAAAATGGTCCTCTACAGAGGGAACCCAGGGTGCAGAGCCCCGGCGCAGAAGGTCTGCAGCTGAATGGGAATTAAACCGAGAAAGTCTCCAGTCTTCACAGGCAAGTGATAAGGGTAACAGGTGTCTTCCCTACCAAGACTGCGCAGTAAAGCAGGTTAGCACCACCTTTCCCTGGTGGCTAACGCTGCGCAGGATCAAGAGAGGGCCCAGAGGCACCCACTTCTCCCTGAGGGCCTAGGTTTTCCCAAAGATGAACAATTTAGGCATGCAGGGGCCCAAGGATCCTAATATTAATAAGAAAGAAGTCTATTATTCAAGCAGCACTGGAAGGAGCTCAAGTGAAGAAAACCTTGCCACCTTTTCCCTTCTCTACTAGCTGTCTAAGCTACTCTCAAGGAACAGAATTGCAAATGGCCCTGCATTTACATAAAGACTTTTCAAATGGGAACAGCTAATTTCGTTATGATACCTTTGCTAATCTTACAGCTCCCATCCCTCGAATTAGAAACCTAATCTAACGGATTTGGGAAAGTCAGGTACTGTGGATCACCACACTGAAGTTCACGCCTAAGCTTTTTAGGTAAGATTTCAAATCTTGTCAATCATTTATTCATTAAATAAATGTTATGAATGCTAACTAAGTGCCAGGCACTGTTCTAAGCACTAGGGCTACAAGCAATATAAGCAGGTAGATAACTCCAGGGATACTGAGTGCTGTGAAGAAAAACCAAAGCTGAAAAGGAGGAGAGTGGATAGAGATGAAACAAGATCACATCTTGTCCTGATGGTCTCACTTTAAGTGTCACTTTCTTGGACAGGTCTTCCCTGATCCTCTTTAACTCTATCACAGCAACACTGTTTAAATTCTCCACATGCCATTTCTTATGATCTGATATCTTATTTGCTTGTTGTGGGGTTTTATTGTGTCCCCATCAGGAGACTATAAACTGGGAGCACAGACCTTGGCTATCTGACTGAAATCATGTCATATATTATACTGTGCCTCTCATATGGTTGATACTCAAGAAATTCTATCTGAATAATTCTATCATCAAAGGCTAAGACCAAGGCACCCCATGAGAACTAGACCTGATCCCTTTCCTGCTGTGTCTTTCCTTAAATGGATCATCAAGGTGGTGGGATAGCAAGGGAGTGTCCTGGGGAAAGCTAGCGTAACTATTATAACATGGGGACTTATAAACCCTCAGTGTGTGGGCTCCGAAGCCGTGTTGGAGCCCGCTCACGCTCAGCCAGCTAACAAGAGCGGATTGCCCTTGTCTCTTTCCTACTCCGTGTTTGCTGGTATCATGCTAGTTGCTTGAAATTGGCCATGGTGAAAGAATTTACACCATGGAAATAGGCAAATGCTCAAACCTATGCAGAGTCCCTTTGCAAATCAGGTGCCAGGAGCAGTCTACTTCTCCCACGTATCCCCAAGGAAGCTTTGTCAGCTCAATCCTAATGACAGGCTGGACCAGGAATTGGAACGCATCTATCAGCTGCTTTAAGAAGCTTCCAAGGAAAATGTGTGGTTACTTGGGTATTCAACTAATACAAAAACAAACCACTTCTATGAATTTAAAACAGTGTTTTATTCTGAGCATGCCACCATGTCTCAACGAGGGGAATGATGGGAAATATGTTTATATATTCATAACTGAATGTTGGTGCTATAAACCTGGAAAATTAAAATAATCCTAATATAACTTAAAAATCAGAAACAAAAGGAAAAGTGAGGAAATGTATAAATGTTGTTGGTCTCATTTTTCTTAGCAGGGATTAATTATATGAGCTAAACCTGAACCATGTAGCTTTTTTAAATCTCCAACTACTTATTCTTTCTCTCTCCCTTTAACTCTTTCCCCCTTCTTTCCTCTCTTCTTAAAGGAATATTTTATTATATCTCTTGCAGTAAAAACACATACATTTAAAATTCAACAATTCTTTCCATTTCATTGAACTGTAGTTTGTTTTTTGTATTGAATTCAAATAAAATTATAAAATGAATGCTTTTTAAATTAACAGACATCTGTATTATAGACTCATTTTATAAAATATACCTCTCCTCTAACCATACATGCACATAAAAATATATCTGCCTAGTGTCGGATCTGGTGTTAATAACTACAGCTACTTCTGAGAGGTAGGACTTTTTCCCCCCACGCGTTAACGTCTCTGCATCTTTTGATTCCTTTAAAACAAGCACGTTACCTTTTAAAAGCCACAACAGACTGGGTTTTTACTGATACCAGAAATCAGATACCAGATACCAGATATCAGAAGTGGATGTGCCTTTATTTTAAAGATAGAGGGAATGGGAGGAAGGTGAGGAGGGGATCAGGTGGACAGACCCATAGGGCACGAGGGGAGGAGGGAGAGATGCCCCTCGCAGGAGGGGAGGGGAGTGGAGTGGAGGGGTGGGCAGGGGAGGACCCCAGGGAGGGGGGAGGAGGAGAGGGGAGGAGGGAGAGACTGCCCACGGGAGTGGACGGGAGGGGAGAGCTGGACAGGGCAGAATCCGAGGGAGGGGAGAAGAGGAGAGGGGAGGCCGGAGGGAAAGGAAGGGAGAGGAGGAGAAGAGAATGGAGACGAGGGGAGGGGAGGCCCCAAGGAAGGGGACAGGAGGAGAGGGCAGGCCCGAGGGCAAGGCGGGGAGAGAAGGGAGATAAGAGGAGGGGAGCGGAGGGGAGAGGAGCAGAGGGGAGCCCCGAGGGAGCGCCGCCTAGGAGGGGCCGACGCCACTGACCTAGTTTTCCCCGCCCACAGGGCGCCGGCGGAGTCAGGCCCGGGCTGGGTGAGCCGCGCGTCCCCCGAGGAGGGGCAGTCCCTGCGCGGACAGACGCCCGGAGGGCTCAGCCTCCGCTCCCCTCTCGTGCCCTCCCCTCCCTTTCCCTCTTCTCCTGTGAAATACTCCTGTATAACAGTTTGGCCCCATGCCCACTACCTAAAATATTTTCCTGTAGATTGTTGGTATAAATAAAAACACACACTTTAAAAGCTAATCGCTAGAAAACACCCGGAGTGTGCAGGACCTGTAGCCGAAGTCAACTTCTCAGCCTCTCAGCCGGGCTATGGGCTGGTGTACTCACCACAGGGACAGCTGAAGCTGAAATCAACGAACAGTAGAGTAACAGGTGGTCTCTTGGCAGGCATGCCCTGTGTATGGGGTTAGTAGCTCGATTTCTTGTGGGGAAATTCCTTGGCTCTACTGTGCCACCTTGACTGGCTGAAAATTAGAATCTCTTGCTCTTCTCAAGCCAGGAGTGGACCCATGACTCACTGGCCAATTGGACTTCTCTTTCCCCTGGAATTAAGGGTTTTGAGAGCTGCGTTTGTCTTTGCAAACCAAGAAACGTGGACGTCAGGGTAAGGGGGGGACACAGGATGCCCAGGCAGGCCCAGGTACAACAGGACTTGGGAAATAATAACTAGAGCTTGTTAGCCATATGGTTCCTGGTGTTTTCCTGTTCCCTCACCTCATCTCAGCACTACAAACTAGGGAGGGAGAAATTATCATCTCCATTTTTCTATGAGGAAATTAAGGTTTATTTAGATGCAGAAACTGCCTCAGTGTCACACAGCTGCCTGTCTTCCCAGATCACATGTTCTTCATGCTGCCACCAATGACCACAGTCACAACTAAACCACAGTAATCACACACTGGTCTTCGTGGTAACTCTGAGTATTATGCTGCTGTCCTGATACCCTCTCCACAGGTTTCTAGGCTCCATCCCGGGCTACAGGGTGTGTGAAGCCAGGTGTGGGTGTCTGGGATGCCCCCCTGAACAGCAAGGTTGATCCAGGAACGGAGACATGACCCACATCAGGCCTGTCAAAGTTCTCCCCTGATGGCTGGCCATGGAGACAGCACAGAAGACTCTTTGCCTCTTGGGCTGCAGAGAAAGCTCATGGATAGGGGGAGAGAATAAAGCCCATCAGAAACCAGAAGAGCAGAGAGCTGAGCAGCAGGTCACCCAGCAGCGCCAGGCCTCCAGGTCCAGCTCTAGAAGTTCTACCCATCACTTTGTGAACTTCCCCCTTAACATCCCAGATAGAATCCATTGATACATGGGAGTGGCAAACCTTCTGCTGCATTTATTCCTCGTATCAAAATTCTGAGGTTAAGTTCTATTCTTTGCCAAAAGGAGAGACATGAGAGGGTTACGTGGTACAGTAAATCCCTAAAGGCCACAAAGAGATGAGTGGCAGAGAATTTAGGAAGCAGGACTCCAATTCAATAGCCAAGTTATATTGCTGTCCATCAACAGGAAGAGTTTAGGTGCTTCCATGGAGGTGTGTTTGCCCCGGGAAGTCGGGGCTCCTCCTGGCTTACCTGGGGAATTGATGTGTTTTCAGTTCTCTGCTATAACAAACAGCCCCCCAAATCTCCCTGTCCTACAACAACAAAGGCTTTTTATTTTTTTTGGCAGGGGCTGCGTTTGAACCCTCCACCTCCGGCATACAGGGCCAGCGCCCTACTCTTTTGAGCTACAGGCACCACCCCAAAGGCTTATTTTTTGCACTCACGTCATTTCTACTCAGCTCTGCTCCACGTGTCAGCAGCAAGCACCTGGGACCTGCGGGTCCTATTGCGATGTGATCTTGCTGAGAGCTTCTGCTCAGCATCAATCAGGTCCACTGACATCCCACTGGCTGAAGCAAGTCACATAGCCAAAGCTGCCAGTACCTCCACTAACTTACTAGAATCCCTCCTGGAAGTCACAAGGCAGAGGGGGTTAATGGGGTTAAGAGATAGTTGCAAACCATAACACAATAGATCATGCCAAGAAACAAACAAGGGCTAGAACAATGGAACTCATATCCACTTTTCGTGGCAGGGAGCCCTCCAGCTGGGCTGATGGGAGAACATAAATCTCCCAGAGTTCTGAACTGAGCAGAGACAGAGGCTCAGCTGCAGCCAGGCCAGATTCCAGTGGCAAAAACAGAAGATGCTGAGAGCCGGAGCTTTTAACATCTGGAGCCTAAACTAGGACTTAACAAAAGGTCAGAATACCATTACCCCAAGGGATGCCTGCTGAGTCTATCTCAAGAATCTTTATTGTCTCAGGGCATTGGGTTATGAGTAATTTCCCCTTCTGTTTTCTATTGCATTATTGTGCCACTTTTGTAATTAGAAAAATAAGCATTTTTTTAAAATGTAAAAAAAAACATGTTCCCTTCCTGAAGTCCAAAACAGCATGGGGCAGCAGAAGTGACTGCTTTTCAATGCCAAACCTCACAATGCCCAGGAGGGTTTGATGTCCAGCCAGGCATCAAAGGTGTGTGATTTCAATCCCCTGGGGCAAATGGCCCTGCCACCTACTGTAAGGACTAACAAATGGGCAGGCAACAGGATAATCTTTTTTCCGTTTTTTCTTTTTTTTTCTTTTTTTTTCTTTTGGGGTTTGTTTTGTTTTGTTTTGTTTTGTTTTTGTTAGCAAATTGGACTTCGCTTCTAAAGTCTAGACATTCCTGGAGTTTTCCACTGTCAGATTCTGTCTGAAGATTGGAAAAAAAAGAAAGGCCCCCATGAGTACAGTATCCAGGAGATCTTGGGATTTTCTTTCTGGCCCAAGAAGGGAGATTAGACAACATGGGCTTAAAAGAATCTATGAATTCAGCCCAGTTGTGGTTCTGTAATACTAGTTAAAAAGGAGTTTTAGCCCACTGGCATCCAATTTGATGCAATACACGTAAGGACTTAATCCCCTTGAAGTTAACACAAGCCTTTGAACCTGGGCCCTGATGCTTCATAGTTTGCAACTGTGGACGAGTAATTCATTCAGCTTCTCTGTGCCTTGATTTTCTCCTTGAAAAACTGGGTAACGATAGCATCTACCTCATTGGGATGTATTTTTAGGATTAAATACACACCATTGAGATTCCTACAGTACTTGGCACACAGTGAACAAACTTTGGTTATAAATACTAATGGAATAGGAACCAAAATGGTATAATCTGTAGCTTTTCTCCTTCCTCTCCTAGTAAAGCAAAGCCAGTACTACTAGGTCAGCACATCCTTCCTCTGCTCCCCCTCCCATGCTGTCCTCCACTTTGGGATCTTTCTGGGAAAATCCACCTGATCTGTAGGAGAAGAACCAGAGAAACAGAAATTGGGATTTGTGGTAGAAAATGCTAAATACAAGCATAACAAGAACCGATAAACAATAAGCAAGAGAGAGAGGAAGTAGCAGAAGGAACGGGGAAAGTGGGGTACTTGAGAAAGTTTTGAAGAATGGAGAATAACAAAGAGAATGATTTTGGAGCTGTTTGCCTAGTGTGAGATGGTGAGAAAAATTGTGGAAGGAGATTGGAATAGTTATCTATTGCTGCATAATAAATTACCCCCAAAACACAGCAGCTTAAAACAAACATTCATTATTTCACTGTTTCTGTGAGTCAGGAATTTGGAAAAGGCTACCCTGGCTTCAGGTCTCTTAAGAGGGTGCAGTTAAGATGTCAGGGATGCAGTCATCCAAAAGCTTGAAAGACTGGAAGATGGCTTTCAAGATGGCTCACTTGTGTGTCTGCAGCGAGCTGCCTAGTTCCTCACTGCAGGTGCATTGCACAGGGCTGTGTGTCTTCAAGGACATGGCAGATGGCTCCCCCAGAGTGAGCGATCCAAGAGAGATCAAGGAGGAACCGGCAAGGCCTTTTACAACCTAGTCTTGGAAATCATATATTTTCACTTCTACCACATTTTATTCATTAGAAGAGAGATATCAAGTCCATTCCCCATCTGAAGGATGCAAGAAATAGCTTCCATCTGTGAAAGGGGGACTGTCAAAGAATTTATGGACATATTTTAAAACCAATGTGGAGATTTTAGAGAATGTTGCTGTGGATTGTGAATTTGATTCCCTGAAATATAATTGAGGGATTGCATGTGAGACTTGGAATTATTTTTGCTTTTGGTTACATTATTTTTGTTCAGATTGTTTTAATACGACATTGTCCCTAGATTCCTCTATATCGTGCCTGTGGATTTATCTGTATAACATCAATAATACATTTTAGTATTATTATAGATTGATTGTATAGAAGGAAAGATTTCAGATAGTTTACTGTCACTAATAATTGCTGGGAAATTAGAACAAGGAAGAAAATGTCTCGATCTTTTCACTTGCAAGCAAAGGCTTCCAAGATTTCTGGACATGTTCATCTGAGAATAAGTCCTCACTTAACAAATGCTGTAACAGGTTCTTGGAAACTTGGACTTTACACAAAATGACATATAATAATACCCATTTTAACATGGTCTAATTGATATTCCTATGGCAAATTTTGGCTCACAAAGACATCATCAAGCTTCTAAATAAAGACCCCAAACACTTCTAATAGTAAACATTGAAATAAATGTGAGCTATATGAGTACATACATTTAAGAAAGGTTAATAAAAACAAGACAGTGACTTACTCAATTTTTTGGTGAATCGGTGAGTGACAGCAGTTATATTAATAATTTAAATCAAGAAATAAATGTTTTCTGACTAGGCATCTATATCTCAGCAGCTAGGGCACCAGTCACATACACGAGAGCTGGCGGGTTCAAACCCAGCCTGGGCCTGCCAAACAACAATGACAATTACAACAACAACAAAAAATAACTGGGCATTGTGGCAGGCACCTGTAGTCTCAGCTACTTGGGAGGCCGAGGCAAGAGAATTGCTTAAGCCCAAGAGTTTGAGGTTGCTGTGGGCTATGACACCATGGCACTCTACTGAGGGCAACTCTGTCTCAAAAAAAAAGAAAGAAAGAAATGTTTTCAAAGTGAAATTGTAAGGAACACCTTCTACCACCCTGCAGTTCAAAAACAAACAATAAATTTCATGGGTTCACTGAATATCATTTATGGTTGGGCATTTGTATGATGGTTGTATGCTTGTTTATTTATGCTTGCCTTTTTCATTTTTTTAGTGTCAACTTATCTGTGTTTTAATAAAATATACCTCTTGTAGATAGCATATACTTGAGGCAGACAATAATCTCTTCATTTTATATAGTATTTAATCCATTTACATTTAATGTAATTACTAATATGACCAGGTTTAAGTATTACTACTTGATATCTATTTTCCATTTGATTCTTCTGTTTCCTTCACTCTGTTGCTCCTTACCTGACTTTTTTTTTTTATGTTCCTTAATTTTTTTTAAGTGTTCCATTTTATTTTCTCTTTTTGTTCCTTATTTATATCTCTTTGGGGTTTGTTTTTTAGTGACTAATCGAGAGCTAATAATATGAACTTTAACTTACCAACGGCTATGTATAATTAATGCTGTGCCACTTCCCAAATATACAATCCATATAATGCAATTTGCCCATTCTCTTCCATCTTTCATGTAACTCTTGTCATATTACTTATTTCAACATACAGTATAAACTCCCATCTCTGCAGTGTCATTGTTATTTTAAGTCAATTGTCTTTTAGAAAATTCACCAAAAAAAACATAATTTTTTATTTCTATTTTAGTTTCTTTTCATTCCTTCCTATAGATCTAAATTTCTATCTAGTATCATTTTCCTTACACCTAAGTGATATCCTTTAGCATTCTTTGTATTTCAGATTGGCTAGTGCCAAATTTTCAGGATCCTTTTAGAAGGATATTTTCACTGAATCTAACATTCTGAGTTGAGAGTTGTGTCAAACTTTAAAGATATGATTTTGTTGTCTTTTAATTTCATGGTATCTGATGAAAATCCAGCGGTCCTTCTCATGCTTATTCCAAATCTACAGTATGTAATGTATCTTTTTGCTCTGGATGCTGTCAAGGTTTTTCTCTTTATCTTTGATTTTCAGCAGTTTGACTATGGATGAGCATGGGTGTAGGTCTCTTCATATTTATCCTGCCTGCCTAGGGTTCACTGCTTCTTTCACCTGTCAGTTAATATGCTTTTTATCATATTAGGGAAGTTTTAGGCTATTACTTATTCAAATTTTTTAATTTGCCCCAATCTCACTCATTTATCCTTTAGGGACCCTATATATATGTATTTATGTTCCATATTTATACTTTTGCATATTACATATATTTATATGTAAGATTATTTTATATTTTCCCAAATGTCCCTGTTCTTTTTTAAAAATGTTTTTTGTGGATTTGGATTAAAGGTGACGGCTGAGTAACAGCTTCCCTGCAACTGGGCACGGGGAATCTGGGGAGACAAGACTCCAGACATCTCTGGCCAGTGGGATCTGCCTATGATCATCCCTTTGAGGATACAGGGAGCCAGCAAAGGACTTCTGGACCCCAGGAGGAGGACAAAAA